>SJYQ01096618.1:147124-181052 GCA_006410935.1 Redunca redunca
CCACTGTTTCCACTGTTTCCCCATCTATTTCACCTGAAGTGATGGGACTGGATGCCATGATCTCATTTTTTGGAATGTTGAGCTTTAAGCCAACTTTTTCACTCTCCTCTTTCACTTTTATCAAGAGGCTCTTTAGTTCTTCACTTTCTGCCATGGTGTCATCTGCATAACTGAGGTTATTGATATTTCTCCCGGCAATCTTGATTCTAGCTTGTGCTTCATCCAGCCCAGCTTTTGATTTACCCTTCAAATCTGATGAGATTCTTGCTGGATAGAGTTACCTTGTTGTTGTTTAGTTGCTAAGTCATATCTGATTTTTTGCAATTCCATGGACTCCTCTGTTCACGGGATTTTCCAAGCAAGAATACTGGAGTGGACTGCTATTTCCTTCTCTGGGTGATCTCCCTGATTTGGGGATTTGAACCACGAGATTTTTGCATTGTAATCTGTGTTGTCTTCTGTTTGCAGGCAGATTCTTCACTGCTGAGTCATTGAGGATGTCACTAGAGTATTTTATCTTTTCATCACTTTAAGGATTAATATATCCTGCCACTCCGTTCTGATTATTTCCACCATTCTATCTTCCACCTCAGTTATTCATTCTTCTGCTTCAGTTATTCTGTTCTTGGTTTCTTCTAGTGTATTTTTAATCTCAGTTATTGTGTTCATTTATTTATTATGTCCTTGTTAAATATTTATTGTATTTTCTTGATCCATGCCTCTATTCTACTTATCTCTGTCTCCATTTTATTTCCAAGATTTTTGATCATCTTTACTATCATTGCTCTGAATTCTTTTTCAGGTAAAATTTTCAGGAAGTTTTACCATGCTCCTTTATCTGCTGTATGTTTCTCTGTCTTTCATTTTGTTTAATTTACTGTGTTTAGAAGATCATAGCTCCTCTTATTTGTGGAATCTGTGCCCCTAAAAATGGTTTTGTGAAGTTTTCCTGGTTGTGGGGACTTTTGCCTGTAGTATGGTGGATATAGCTGGATCTTATCTCTCTGAAGGGCAGTGCCAAGCCAAGTAGTGTGTTTTGGGGTGTCTAGGTGCTTGATATGGCTTCAGGTAGCCTGTCTGCAAATTTTCAGGTTTGTGTTCCTGTTTTCCTAAAGGTTTAGTATGAGGCACCTGGCACTGGTGCTTGCTGCCCCTTGAGTGGGACCTGGTTTAAGTGATATGATGGAGGCCTTTAGGAATGCTCTTTCAGATTAATATTCCATGGTGTTGGAAGGTCTCTGATTGTCCAAAGTTCTGGACTCATGTACCCCACCTCTGAGGTTCAGGCCTGATCCCTTACTATAGCACTAAGACTTCACAGGCCATGAAGCACCAAAGAGAAAAACCCTAGAAAGACCAATGGTGAAAACAACACTCAACAGGCAATTACACTGAAAGAAATTAACACAAAAATAGAAAAGAAGAGAGGAAAAGTAGGGGGAAAAAAGAATAAGAATAAATATCAGAATCAGAAAAGAAGAGAGCACTCACACTAATAAACAAACCCCAGATTAAAAATGGATACTAAAAACTAGACTAAGAAAAATACTAAATAAAAAGCATAGAAAAAGCAGTATAGTTAAAGAGTACTATAAAAATAGGAAAAAGCAAAATCAACTTATCCAAAGATAAGATTTTTGTAAAGGAAAAGGTAAGTTAAAAATAAGTAAACATTAAAAGAATAATAATAAAAAGAACAATATTAAAACAATACAAAAGCAAGTAAAGAAATAAAAAAATATATATAAGAGAGAGAGTAATAGAAGATTGTCATCCTGATTCCTTGATTGTCCTCTCCACATAGTGATCACCAGTCAGTCTGCTTACTCAGGGGGTCCTCTACTATTTCTAGGAAGATCTCTGGACCTGCTGTCGATGCTGTAAGGTCTGTTCAGACTCAGATATGGGTTTACTCCAGCTTGAACTTGCTCCCGAAGTCCACAATTGCCCCAACGTCCACAATCTCAGGCTACCTGTGGATATTTAATCTGCTGTACCTGTTGCTGCAAAGTGACTCCTTCCACTTTGCTCACACAGCCCCTGGTGCTCTGCTTTGGTTTTGGCCCCACCTCTTCTTATAGGCTACCCTTCTGTGTCTATTCCCTTCCCAGAGCAAAGGGGATGAAAGTGGTGACTTATTAGAGCTCACTTGTTCAGTAAGGCTGATGAGAGGGAGGGGTATGGCACTTTTAGTTATGGTGTTTGGGGAGTGCCTATTTTGTTCCAAGGTCTGTGCAAAGCCACTATATTCTGAGGTGGGTAATACATTCCCCTCTGGGGTTGTGACTGCAACAAATGTGCTTTGTTCTCTGCCTTCAGCATTCACCCTGGCTTTGGTAGTTCCCCAATCTGGGATTGTAAACTGCAGCTGGGTCTTGTTCTGCCTCTGGCATTTGTGCTGGCTTTGACAGTGGCTTTGGTCAGATGTATCTACCTCTGGGGTAGAGCAGTTCACAGCCATTGCTCATCCCAACTATGCCATTCAAAAAGGCAAGTTCCTGTGTTCTGTGAGTGCAGGGAGTTAGAGGGTCCCAGCAGCAAGATCCCTTGCCACTCTGGGAGGCCCAGGCTTTTCCCTCGACCCCCTCTATACTGTCATACTAGCTCCATCAGAGTCTCTTTCATGGCAGGCAGCCCTGTTCTTCTGTCTGGGGTCCAACTCCTCAAGCCTGAGTCTCAGTATCCAGCCCCAACTCACTGCAGTGGTCATGCAAGCCACTTCTCAGGTGGGAAGTGCTGTTTGGCAATGATCTCTGTGATGAATTCTCTCAGTTTTGCCTCCTGAGCACCCGCTGGTGCATTGCCCTCTGAGGTTCCAAAGCTACCCCCATCCCCACCCATGAGGGGGTTTGAGTGTGCAGAAACTCTTCCTCCTTTAGGACTCCTTCCCCAGGGTGCATGTCCCCATCCTGAAATATTTTGTCTCTTTTTTTTAACCTTTATCTCTTGCCCTACCTCATTCTTAAGCTGAAACTCAATACTTTGACCACCTGATGCAAAGAGGTGACTCATTTGAAAAGACCCTATTGCTGGGAAAGATTGAGGGCAGGAGAAGGGGATGACAGAGGATATGGTTGTATAGCATCACTAACTCAATGGACATAGGTTTGGGTCAACTCTGGCATTTGGTGATGGACACGGAGGCCTGGCATGCTGCGATTCATGGGGTCGCAAAGAGTCGGACATGACTGAGCAACTGAACTTAACTGAATGTTATTCTGAGGACACTGGCTTGCCTTTTAGGAAGTCTTTTCTTTTGCCAGCATTCAGAAGGTGTTCTGTAGTTGTTCCACATGCAGATTTATTTTTGATGTATTTGTGGGGAAGAGATGATCTCCCCTCTTACTCCCCCACCATCTTGAAAGTCCAATGGCTACTATCTTATTCTTTCTCATTTGTGCTCCTAAATTGGAGGGTCAACTTATGATTTAAGTAGTTTTATTTAAATAAATGTGATAACAGTGGTGGTGCTGAAGAAGGAAACATCTCACACATTCTACTTACATTCAAGAAAATGGAAATGAGAGTTCTTCAGGATTCAAACTTGGGATAAATTATTCTGGTTTTAGATTACTTTGGCTCTTTTAAAGTTAGATAAATGAAAGTGAAAAAAATTTAAAAGACTGGGGGAAACATGAAAATGTGCTAAATGATGGAAATAAAATATTTTTCAAAATATGTAAAACATTAAAAAGGGAGAGAAAAAGCAATACAATGACCCTACTATTTAGAAAGAGGACACAACATAGAAAGGGTTTTATAAGCATAGAAATGTAATCATTAAATCTTTTTGAGACATTCCAAATTCTCTTAATCAAGGGCCAAGTTAGTTTGCCCTTTTTTTTTTTTAAGCATAATAGCAATGCTAGCATTGTAGATGTTTGCAATTATGTTCTTATAGGTTTGGAATGCTTCCTCTGGTATAAAACAGAAAGAAGAACATAAGCACACCAATTGATAGTCTTTCTCAAAACTCTGATCTCAAAAAGAAAAATAAACTAGTATTTTCAAAGTTTAAACAAATGCTCCATTTGAACAAACTACTTACAAAACAATACATATCTGTGGATAACGTTTAAAAAATAAATGCACTTAGAAGGATTCTGGGTTATTTGTACTGTTTAGATAGTAAGAAAAAATTACATGAAAGTGTTTTATTTATTGGCATCTGGTAAGTATGCTCCTGTAACTAGTTTAAGTTCTAGTGAGAGAATGTCTTGTGAATGTATCCCTGAAACTGTACAAAACATGGTCTTGGTAGCAAAAAGTAAATGGTTCAATCAATTGTGTTCATAGCAAAATATTGTGAAATAAAATGTATATTCTATGGCAAGATAGAAAATTAAATATAAAAAATACTCTCTGTCCCTTGGTCTCCTCTCTCCCTGCACTGTATCTGAATTAGGCATCAACCAGATCTTCCTCATTGGCAGAAATGCCTGCTTAACTATAATGAACAACTGTTTCCCAGCACCAATGAGAGATGTGAAAAAGTAAAGTAAAATTTGATAAAGATATATTTATATGTGCATGCTCAGTTGCTCAGGCTTCCCCAGTGGTTCAGGGGTAAAGAATTCACCTGCAATGCTGGAGTCGCAGGAGACACAGGTTCAATCCCTGGGCCAGGAAGATCCCCTGGAGGAGGGCACAGGCAACGCATTCCAGTATTCTTACCTGGAGAATTCCATGGGCAGAGGAGCCTGGTGGGCTACAGTTAACAGGGTCAAAAAGAGTGACCAAAGTGCCTGAACACACACACACTGTCCATGGGATTTTCCAGGCAAAAATACCGAAATGGGTTGCCATTTCCTCCACCAAGGGATCTCCTCCACCCAGGGATCAAACCCACATCGTCTGCATCTCCTGCATTGACAGGCAGATTGTTTACCACTGAGCTACCCATATACCTACCAAAATATATTTATACATATAAACAAACAACTGAGTTTACCCATTTTTCACCATACAGTGAGATAGACTACTAAATATATAATACCTACTTAGCACTAAATAACTTATAATATACAAACGTACATCACTACATTAAATCACCTAGGATTCTTAGAAATTCTTCTCTAATATAGGAAATTGGAAAAAAAGAAATAATATCAATGAGCACAGATATTGTAGATAATTATAATGATTCATCCATATGTATAACTTGCTCCCATATCTAAATTCTACCATGTGTAAGAAACATAAAAACTGACGAGAAAGCAAAAAATTTGGTTTATGTTCTCAGCACAAAAATGCCAATGACCTTTTCTTGACTAAGACAAATCTTTAACTATTCTACTTGGTCAAACAGAGGGACTAAGAAAACTGTCCCAGTCTTGGTCTGGAGCAGCATTTTCAGTACAGTGCAATTTACTTCCCATCCTAGAAACCGTTTGTTATTGTTGTTCAGTCACACAGTCATGTCTGACTCTTTGCGAACCCATGGAAAGCAGCTCCCGTGGACGCCAGGCTTCCCTGTCCTTCATCATCTCCTGGAGCTTTCTCGAGTTCGTGCTCATTGAGTTGGTGATGTCATTCAACTATCTCAGACTCTGTAATCCTCTTGTGCTCCTGCCTTCAATCTTTCCCAGCATCAGGGTCTTTTCTAATGAGCTGGCTCTTAACATCAGGTGGCCAAAGTATTGGAGCTTCAACTTCAGATTCAGTCCTTCCAGTGAATATTCAAGACTGATTTCCCTTAGGATTGACTACTTTGAACTCCTTGTCCAAGGCATCCTCAAGAGTCTTCTCCTACAGTCAGTTCAAAACGATCAGTTTTTCAGCACTCAACCATATTTATGGTCCAACTCTTACATCCATACATGACTAAAGGAAAAACCATAGCTTTGACTAGATGGACATTTGTTAGCAAAGTAAAGTCTCTGCTTCTTAATATGCTGCCTAGGTTTGTCACAGATTTTCTTCCAAGAAGCAAGTGCCTTTTAATTTCATGGCTGCCATCTCAATCTGCAGTGATTTAGGAGGCCAAGAAAATAAATTCTGTCACTGTTTCCATTGTTTCCCTATCTATTTGCCATGCAGTGATGGGATCAGATGCAATGATCTTTGTTTTCTGAATGTTGAGTTTTAAGCCAGCCTTTGCACTTTCCTCTTTCACTTTCATCAAGAGTCTCTTTAGTTCCTCTTCATGTTCTGCCATAAGGGAGGCATTATTTGCATATCTGAGGTTATTGCTATTTCTCCCAGCCATCTTGATTTCAGCTTGTGTTTCATCCAGTCCAGCATTTCATGTGATGTTCACTGCATACAAGATAAATAAGCAGGGTGACAATAAGCAGCCTTGACATACTCCTTTCCCAATTTAGAACCAGTCTATTGTTCCATGATGGGTTCTACCTTGCTTCTTGACCTGTATATAGATTTCACAGGAGGTAGATAAGGTGGTCTGGTATTCCCATCATTTTAAGACTTTTCCACAGTTTGTTGGGATCCACACAGTCAAAGGCTTTTGTGTAGTCAATGAAGCAGAAGTAGATGTTTTTCTGGAATTCTCCCACTTTTGGTATAGTCCAACAGATGTTGACAATGTGATCTCTGCTTTCTCTGCCTTTTCTATATCCTGCTTGAATATCTGGAATTTCTTGGTTCATGTACTGTTGAAATCTCACTTGGAGAATTTTGAGCATTATTTTCTAGCATGTGAGATAAGCGCAATTGTGTGGTAGTTTGAACACTCTTTGGCATTGTCTTTCTTTGGCTTTGGAATGAAAATTGACAATTTCCAGTCCTGTGGCCATGGTGGAACTTTCTAAATTTGCTGGTGTATTAAGTCCAGCACTTTAAGAGCATCATCTTTTAGGATTTAAAATAGCTCACCTGTAATTCCATCACCTCCACTAGCTTTGTTCATAGTGATGCTCCCTAAGGTCCATTTGACTTCACACTGCATTAGTCTCTCTTCTATTGTTTTCCTCTATTAATTTGTACTGATCACTTAGGAAGGCTTTATTATCTCTCCTTGCTGTTCTTGGGAACTGTGCATTCATATAGGCATATCTTTCCCTTTCTCCATTGCCTTTCGCTTCTTTTCTCACCTATTTGTAAGGTCTCCTCAGGTAAACATTTTGCTTTTTTGCATTTCTTTTAACTTGGGGATGGTTTTGATCACTGCCTCCTGTACAATGTTGCAAACCTCTGTCCACAGGTTTTAAGGCATTCTATCAGTTCTAATCCCTTGAATCTGTTTGTCACTTCCACTGTATAATCATCATGGTTTTGATTTAGGTCATACCTGAATAGTCTAGTCTTCTCCCAACTTTCTCCAGTTTATGTCTGAATTTGGCAATAAGGAGCTTATTATCTGAGCCACAGTCAGCTCCTGGTCTTGCTTTTGCTGACTGTAGAGTGCTTCTCCATCTTCAGCTGCAAATAATATAATCATTCTGATATTGGTATTGACCACCTGGAATGTCCATGTGTAGAGTCCTCTCTTGTGTTGTTGAAAGAGGGTGCTTGATATAACCAGTGTGTTCTCTTGGTAAAACTCTGTTAGCCTTTGCCCTGCTTCATTTTTTACTCTAAGGCATACTTGCCTGTTACTCCAGATATCTCTTGACTTCCTACTTTTGCATTCCAGTCTTCTATGATGAAAAGGCATCTTTTATGTTTTTGTTGTTTATAGTCTTAGAATGTCTTATAGATAGTCATAGAACATTTCAACTTCATCTTTTCCAGCATTAATGATTGAGGTCGTAAACTAAAAAATATAGTTACAACCTTAAAGTAGAGATATTTTTTGGTGGGGATGTTTAGGACTCCAAGCTCAACAGACAGCATCTCAGTAACTCTGAGAAAATTGTTCCAAGGAGGCAGAAGCAGAAGTCAGGCTATATACAAGTTTGCAACAAAGGGAGCAGGCAGTCTGAACATCAAAGATTGTTATCTTAGCATTCTATGTTTGAAGATGGAAGCCTCTGGCCTCACTGAATTCATTCCTTTCATATGCACCTCAGTTATCTGTGGCCAAATCCTGTTTCCTTGTTTACTTGGCTTCTTGCATTCTCCCAACTTCTCAGCAATCAACATCAGTGGTGGCAGCATCCACTGGATCACAGTTTTGGGAGACCTCATTCACATTTGGAGGCCAGAAATTGCTGATGACTGTGGCATTTCTTGTTTATTATGGCAGCAGATATTTTCACTTCACAGGGCATAGGCTTGGATTACTGTGATGTTGAATGGTTTGCATTGGAAAGGAAATGAGATGAATCCTTCATTTTTGTGACTGCACCCTAGTATTGTGTTTCATACTCTTTTGTTGACTGTGAGGGCTACTCCATTTCTTTCAAGGGACTTTTTTGCCCAGAGTAGTACACAAAGTGGTTATCTGAATTAAATTTGTCTATTCTCATCCTTCTTAGTTCACCGATTCCTAAAATGTCAGTGTTCACTCTTGCCATCTCCTGTTTGATCACTTCTAATTTACTTCTCTTTCCCTGAAGCGTCTGTCAAGAAGCCTCCAGTGAGCAGGTGCATCTTAGCAGTTTTCTTTGCTTGTTTTCAGGCACCACATCTTAGGCCTGGATCCTCAAGTAGGCAGTGGATTCTCAGGCTGGATGTTTCCTTCCAGTGCCCTTAACTAGAATTTGGCTGCACAAGACTGTAGTCACGCTCCTGGACTTTCTCCTAGGCCCACCTGTACCCTACCTTGTCAAGTCGAGTTTTGGCAAGAACTCTATGGTGTCAGGGGCAGCAGCCAAGATTAGCTACCACGTGTCGGAGGTCAAGGCAGCAGCCGAGAGGAGCTACCCCAACCCGAGGTCAGGACAGCGGTTGAGAGGAGCTACCCCACATACAAGGTCAGGAGAGATGGAAGTGAGGAGATACCTCTCGTCCAAGGTAAGGAGCAGCAGCTGCGCTTTGCTGGAGCAGCCGTGAAGAGATACCCCACGTCCAAGGTAAGAGAAACCCAAGTAGGACGGTAGGTGTTGAGAGTGGGCACCAGAGAGCAGACACACTGAAACCATGATCACAGAAAACTAGCCAATCTGATGACACAGACCACAGCCTGGTCTAACTCAATGAAACTAAGTCATGCTATGTGGGGCCACCCAAGACGGACGGGTCATGGTGGAGAAGTCTGACAGAATGTGGTCCACTGGAGAAGAGAATGGCAAACCACTTCAGTATTCTTGCCTTGAGAACCCCATGAACAGTATGAAAAGGCAAAATGATAGGATACTGAAAGGGGAACTCCTCAGGTCGGTAGGTGCCCAATATGCTACTGGAGATCAGTGGAGAGATAACTCCAAAAAGAATGAAGGGATGGAGCCAAAGCAAAAATAATACCCAGTTGTGGATGTGACTGGTGATAGAAGCAAGGTCTAATGCTGTAAACAGCAATATTGCATAGGAACCTGGAATGTCAGGTCCGTGAATCAAGGCAAATTGGAAGTGCTCAAACAGGAGATGGCAAGAGTGAACGTTGACATTCTAGGAATCAGCAAGCTAAAATGGACTGGAATGGGTGAATTTAACTCAGGTGACCAACATATCTATTACTGTGGGCAGAAATCCCTTGGAAGAAATGGAGTAGCCATCATGGTCAACAAGAGTCCAAAATGCAGTACTTGGATGCAATCTCTAAAATGACAGAATGATCTCTGTTCATTTCCAAGTTCAAACATTCAATATCACAGTAATCCAAGCCTATGACCCAACCAGTAACACTGAAGAAGCTGAAGTTGAACGGTTCTATAAAGACTTAAAACACCTTTAGAACTAACACCCCAACATGATGTCCTTTTCATTATAGGGGACTGGAATGCAAATTTAAGAAGTCAAGAAACACCAGGAGTAGCAGGCAAATTTGGCCTTGGAGTACAGAATGAAGCAGAGCAAAGGCTAAAGGAGTTTTGCCAAGAGAACGCACTGGTCATAACAAACACCCTCTTCCAACAACACAAGAGAAGACTCTACACATGGACATCATCAGATGCTCAACACCAAAATCAAATTGATTATATTCTTTGCAGCCAAAGATGGAGAAGCTCTATACAGTCAGCAAAAACAAGACCAGAGCTGACTGTGGCTCAGACCATGAACTCTTTATTGCCAAATTCAGACTTTAATTGAAGAAAGTACGGAAAACCACTAGACCATTCAGTTATGACCTAATCAAATCCCTTACGATTATACAGTGGCAGTCAGAAATAGATTTAAGGGACTAGATCTGATAGAGTGCCTGATGAATTATGGATGGAGGTTCATGACATTGTACAGGAGACAGGGATCAAGACCATCCCAATGGAAAAGAAGTGCAAAAAAGTAAAATGGCTGTCTGGGGATGCCTTACAAATAGCTGTGAAAAGGAGAGAAGCAAAAACCAAAGGAGAAAAGGAAAGATATAAGCATCTGAATACAGAGTTCCAAAGAATAGCAAGGAGAGATAAGAAAGCCTTCCTCAGTGATCAATGAAAAGTAATAGGAAAAAGTAAAACCAAGAGAATGGGAAAGACTAGAGATCTCCTCGAGAAAATTAGAGATAACAGGGGAACATTTCATGCAAAGATGGGCTCGATAAAGGACGGATATGGTATGGACCTAACAGAAGCAGAAGATATTAAGAAGAGGTGGCAAGAATACACAGAAGATCTGTACAAAAAAAGCTTCATGACCAAAATAATCATGACGGTGTGGTCACTCACCTAGAGCAAGATATCCTGGAATGGAAAGTCAAGTGGGCCTTAGAAAGCATCACTAAGGACAAAGCTAGTGGAGGTGATGGAGTTCCAGTTGAGCTGTTTCAAATCCTGGAAGATGATGCTGTGAAAGTGCTGCACTCAATATGCCAGGAAATTTGGAAAATTCAGCAGTGGCCAAAGGACTGGAAAAGGTCCGTTTTCATCCCAATCCCAAAGAAAGGCAATGCCAAAGAATGCTCAAACTACTGAACAATTGCACTCATTCCACATGTTAGTAAAGTAATCCTCAAAATTCTCCAAGCTAGGCTTCAGCAATGTGTGAACAGTGAACTTCCTGATGTTCAAGCTGGTTTTAGAAACGGCAGAGGAACCAGAGATCAAATTGCCAACATCCGCTGGATCAGGGAAAAAGCAAGAGAGTTCTAGAAAAACATCTATTTCTGCTTTATTGACTATGCCAAAGTCTTTGACTGTGTGGATCACAACATACTGTGGAAAATTCTGAAAGAGATGGGAATACCAGACCACCTGACCTGCCTCTTGAGAATCCTATATGCAGGTCAGGAAGCAACAGTGAGAACTGGACATGGAACAACAGACTGGTTCCAAATAGGAAAAGGAGTATGTCAAGGCTGTATATTGTCACCCTGCTTATTTAACTTCTATGCAGAGTACATCATGAGAAAAGCTGGGCTGGAAGAAGTACAAGCTGGAATCAAGATTGCTGGGAGAAATATCAATAACCTCAGATATGCAGATGACACCACCCTTATGGCAGAAAGTGAAGAGGAACTAAAAACCCTCTTGCTGAACTTTAAAGAGGAGAGTGAAAAGGTTGGCTTAAAGCTCAACATTCAGAAAACAAAGATCATGGCATCTGGCCCCATCATTTCTTGGGAAATAGATAGGGGAAAAGTGTCTGATTTTATTTTATTTTTTTGGGGGGGGGATCCCAAATCACTGCAGATGGTGATTGCACTCATGAAATTGAATGATGCTTACTCCTTGGAAGGAAATTTATGACCAACCTAGATAGCACATTGAAATGCTGAGATTTTACTTTGCCAACAAAGGTCCGTCTAGTTAAGGCTATGGTTTTTCCAGTGGTTATGTATGGATGTGAGAATTGGACTGTGAAGAAAGCTGAGCGCTGAAGAATTGATGCTTTTGAACTGTGGTGTTGGAGAAGACTCTTGAGAGTCCCTTGGACTGCAAGGAGATCCAATCAGTCCATCTTAAAGGAGATCAGTCCTGTGTGTTCACTGGAAGGACTGATGCTGAAGCTGAAACTACAAATCTTTGGCCACCTCATGCGAAGAGTTGACTCATTGGAAATGACCCTGATTGCTGGGAGGGATTTGGGGCAGGAGCAGAAGGGGACGGACGACAGAGGATGAGATGACTGGATGGAATCACTGGCTCAATGGACATGGGTTTGAGTGAACTCTTGGAGTTGGTGATGGACAGGGAGGCCTGGTGTTCTTTGATTCATGGGGCCACAAGGAGTCAAACACAACTAATCAACTGAACTGAACTGAACTGAATTTACGTTAATTCGTGAACATAACATGAACCTAATGGTTCCTATGCAATATTGTCCTTTAGAGCATCGTAATTTACTTTCACTACCAGACACTTCCCCAACTGTGTATTTTTTCTGCTGTGGCCCAGCCTCTTCATTCCTTCTGGAGCTATTTTTCTGCTTTTCTCCATTAATATATTGCACACCCACTGAACTTGGTGGGGTTTATCTTTCAGAATCAATTTTTTTCCTTTTCATTACACACCATGGAGTTCTCAAGGCAAGAAAACTGAAGTGATTTGTCATTCCCTTCTCCAGTGGACCACATTTTATCAAAACTCTTCACCTGTCTCTCTTGGATGGCCCTACACGGCTTATAGTTTCATTGAGTTACACAAGGCTATGATCCATGCGGTCATTCTGATTAGGTTTCTGTGTTATTGATTCCATTTGTCCTGTCCTCAGATGGATGATGATAAGAGGATGTGCAAACTTCCTCATGGGAGGGATTGGCTGTGGGGAAAACTAGGTCTTACTCTGGTTGGCAGGGCCATGCTCAATATATCTTAATTCAGTTTTCTGCTGATGGTGCAGCTGTGCTTCCTCCCTGTAATTTGGCCTCAGGTGACCCAGTTCTGGAGTTTTGCAGTCTCTATGCAAGGGCTATAGTCTCTATGTTAGGTCTAATGTTGACTTCCTCCAACAGGACTCACCCCAACACACTGTATCTCCTAGGAATACTGCTGCTAGTGCCCCTGACCTTGAAGCAGGCACTGTTGACCTATGCATTCACAGAATACCCCCAAACACTCACAGGCAAATCTGACTCAGTCTCTTATAGGGTCACTTTTCCTTTCTCCTGGTTCCTGGTGCACACAAGGTTTTGTTTTTCCCCTCCAAGAGTCTCTGTATCCCCAGTCCTGTGGAAATTCTGTAACCAAATCCCACTGACCTTCAAAGTCAGATTCCCTGGGAATTCCCAGCCTTTCTGCTGGATCCACAGCTTGGGAAATCTGTTTTGGGTCCTAGAACCATTTCAACAGTGAGAGAACCTCTTTGATATAAATGTTCTCCAGTTTGTAGATCACCTGCCTGGGACTGATGGTGACCTCTTCCACGAGGACTCACGGTACATGCTGCACCTCCCAGGACAGCTGCTGCCAGTGTCCCTTCCCCACGGTAAGTCACTGCTGGCCCACACCTCTGCAGAGACCCTCAACCAGTCAGGCATGTCTGGCTCAGTCTCTTGTGGTGGTCCCTTCTCCTTTCCCTGAGTCCTGGTGTGCACAAGGTTTTCTTTGTGCCATTGAAGAGTCTCTGGTGAGTATAAGGTTTGGTTTTAAATGTGATTGTGGTTCTCCTACCACCTTTTGTGGCTTCTCTTTTGTCCTTGGACATAGAGTATCTTGTTTTTTTTTTTTTTGGTTTTTTTTTTTTGGAGGTTTCCAACATCCTCCTGTCTTTCTCTGTATATGTATATATATTGCACTTCATAATAGGCAAGCATATAAATAATGAACATGTAGGTAAGTAATACATATATACGTAGGTAAATAATACAAATATATTTAATTAATTCATACTTATATACACACATATATATATTTGATACATGTGTTTTGAACAATTACATTTCAATGCCTATTGAACACTGAGTATGTAGTCAAATATACGAATCTAAGGTATGAGGGAGAGACAGGGGACTGGAAGGAGATCGTGAAGGAAGGAAAGGAGACAGGGAACTAAGTCCTGGACATGCAGGTCTGGAAGAGGAAAAGGATCCAGCTGCAACTGAAGAGGGGAACAGTGAAGAATAAAAGAGAGTGGCCCTGCCCTGCTGGTGGGAATATAAACTCCTGTAGCCACTATGGAGAACGGGGTGAAGCTTCAACAAAACATTAAAAAGCCACTCCTGGATATTTTTCCAGAGAAAAACACAAACACTGATTCAAAAAGATACATTCACCACAATGTTCAAAACTGCATTATTGAGCAACAATTAAAATATATGAAGCAACCTAAGTGCTCATCAGTAGTAAGCTGATAAAGATGTGGTATAAGATATATAACAATATTCCTCAGCAATTAAAAAAAAATGAGATCTCTCCATTTGTGACAACATGGATGGATCTAAACAGTATTATACTAAATGAAATAGACAGAAACAGACAAATATGGTATGATTACACTTATATACAGAATCTAAAAATCAAAATAAATGAATAAATGTAACAGACAGAAACAGAGAATAAGCAGGCAGTTGTTGCGGGTGCAACTGGGGAGTGGAGAGAAATAAATGAGAGAGATCAATATGCACAAACATTCAGTTACAAAATTAATGAGTCAAAGGTACAAAATGTATAGAGTGGGTACTACAGTTAACAATTATATCATATCTCTGTGTGGTGACAGACAGTAACTTATTTTTTTATGATCATTTTAGAAATACTGAATTTAGAAAAATTATAGAAATACTGAATTTCTATGTTGTATACCAGGAACTAATAATGTTTCCATTATATTTTGAAAACAAACAAACTTCTTTAAAAGGAGATCAGATTTCTGATTACCAGAGGCACAGGGTTAGAGGAGGAGGAACTGAAGGAAAGTGGTCAAAGGTACAAACTTCAAATTGTAAAATAAGTACTCAGGATAAAATGTCCAACAAGATTTTAGATAATGACATTGCTATATGATACACAGGAATGTGAAGAGTTTTAATCCTAAGAGTTCTCACCACAAGGGAAAAATAGTTGTCCTTTATCTGCTATTTAATATCTATGAGAAATGATAGACGTTCACTAAACTTATTGTGCTCATCATTTCATGGTGTAAGTCTAATCATTATGTTGTATACCATAAAACTTATACAATCCTGTATGCCAATTGTATCTCAATAAAACTGGAAGATAGAAATAAGCTTTAGAGATTTTAAAAAGAAGTGATACAGGCAGTTGGTCTGAAACAGAGCCCAGAATCTGACCTTCCCAACAACTCGCCCCAGAGGCACTGTAGATGCTGGTATGGAGACCACACTTGAAGAGCCACTGCTTTAATATACACACCAGAGGAGCTTATCTGCACTGGATGACAGGAAAATAGCTTTATAAACAATTGTTTTATGCTGGTAATGGGCGTGCACATTTTATACTTCAAAAGGAGGCTCCTGGAAGAACAGCCTGAAGATTCTGTCTCAGGTGGTGAAGAAATAGCTATTTTGTAAGAAGCTGTGTGACTTCCTGAACGTTCTCTTTCCTAAGCGGGAGTGATGCTGACTGGAGGACAGCATCTCTAATGGAACAGGAGAAGAGAAGAAATCATGCCTTGAGACTTTGAAGTGGGAGCACTGACTCCAAGATACTAGACTGTCAAAGAACTAACCCTGGGAAGTATCAAATAGTGAGAACTCACACAAAGGAAACCACTTGAATACAAGACACAGCATCACCCAGCCACCAGTAACATCCTGTGCAGGATAAGTAACTAGCCTTCAATTTAAAAAAATAATAATTTTACATTAAAACAATAAACAAAATAAAAATACAAACCCAATCATCAGGACAAGATTATCATCTCATTCAGTCTTGCCCATCAGAAGAAAAACAAACAAACAAACAAAAACTTAGCACAAATCTCGTTATACAAAGCTTACACAAAACACTGGGCCAATCTTAGGAGGACAGAAACCAAAAGGAAGAAAGAATTCAACCTTGAAGCCTGAAAAAAGGAGACCTAATACACAATAAGTAAAAAAAAAAAAAAAAAGAAAGAAAAAGAAAAGGAAGAAAAATGCTACACAAATGAAGGAACAAACTAGAAACACAGAAGTACAACTAAATGAAGAGGAAAGAGGAAAACTATCCGAAAAAGAATTCAGAATAATGATAGTAAAGATGATTAAAAAAAAAAAAAAACTTAAAAAAAAGAATGGGGAAAATGCAAGAATCAATTAAGAAAGACCTAGAAGACTTTATTATTCTGGGCTCCAAAATCATTGCAGATGGTGATTGCAGCAATGAAATTAAAAGACACTTGTTCCTCGAAGGAAAGTTATGACCAACCTAGACAGCAAATTAAAAAGCAGAGACATTACTTTGCTAACAAAGGTTCATCTAGTTAAGGCTTTGGTTTTTCCAGTAGTCATGTATGGATGTGAGAGTTGGACTGTACAGAAAGCTGACTGCAGAAGAATCGATGCTTTTGAACTGTGGTTTTGGAGAAGACTCTTGTGAGTCCGTTCGGCTGCAAGGAGATCCAAACAGTACATCTTAAAGGAGATCAGTCCTGGGTGTTCACTGGAAGGACTGATATTGAATCTGAAACTCCAATACTTTGGCCACCTAAGGCAGAGAGCTGACTCATTTTAAAAGACCCTGATGCTGGGGAGATTTAGGGCAGGAAGAGAAGGGGACGACAAAGGATGAGATAGTTGGATGGCATCACCAACAAAATGGACATGGGTTTGGGTGAACTCCGGGAGTTGGTGATGGACAGGGAGGCCTGACGTGCTGTTGTTAATGGGGTCACAGAGTTGGACATGACTTAACGACTGAACTGAGAAGAACTAAATAATAAACATGTAGTGAAAGTGGGCACCCTTGCCTTGTTCTTGATGATAGGGGAAATACCTTCAGTTTTTCACCATTGAGAATAATGTTTGCTATAGACTTTCAGTTCAGTTCAGTTCAGTCGCTCAGTCGTGACCGACGCTTTGCGAACCCATGAATCACAGCACGCCAGGCCTCCCTATCCATCACCATCTCCCAGAGTTCACTCAACTCATGTCCATCGAGTCAGTGATGCCATCTAGCCATCTCATCCTCCGTCGTCCCCTTCTCCTCCTGCCCCCAATCTCTCCCAACATCAGAGTCTTTTCCAATGAGTCAGCTCTTCGCATGAGGTGGCCAAAGTACTGGAGCTTCAGCTTTAGCATCATTCCTTCCAAAGAAATCCCAGGGTTGATCTCCTTCAGAATGGACTGGTTGGACCTCCTTGCAGTCCAAGGGACCCTCAAGAGTCTTCTCCAACACCACAGTTCAAACGCATCAATTCTTCAGCGCTCAGCCTTCTTCACAGTCCAACTCTCACATCCATACATGACCACAGGAAAAACCATAGCCTTGACTAGACGGAACTTTGTTGGCAAAGTAATGTCTCTGCTTTTGAATATACTATCTAGGTTGGTCATAACTTTTCTTCCAAGTAGTAAGCATCTTTTAACTTCATGGCTGCAGTCACCATCTGCAGTGATTTTGGAGCCCCCCCCAAAAAAGTCTGACTCTGTTTCTACTGTTTCCCCATCTATTTCCCATGAAGTGATGGGACCAGATGCCATGATCTTCGTTTTCTGAATGTTGAGCTTTAAGCCAACTTTTTCACTCTCCTCTTTCACTTTCATCAAGAGGGTTTTTAGCTCCTCTTCACTTTCTGCCATAAGGGTGGTGTCATCTTCATATCTGAGGTGACTGATATTTCTCCTGGCAATCTTGATTCCAGCTTCTGTTTCTTCAAGTCCAACGTTTCTCATGATGTACTCTGCATGTAAGTTAAATAAGCAGGGTGACAATATACAGCCTTGACGTACTCCTTTTCTTATTTGAAACCAGTTTGTTGTTCCATTTCCAGTTCTAACTGTTGCTTCGTGACCTGCATACAGATTTATATATCCTTTATTAAGTTGAGGTAGCTTCCTTCCATGCCTGTTTTTTTTGAAGTGTTTTAACCATAAAAGGGTACTGAATTTTGTCAAAGGCTTTTTCTGCATTTATTGAGATGATCATACGTTTGTGACCTCCAGTACTCTTTCTTTTGGGGGAGGGCTTTTGATCGTTTATTTTATTTTTAATATAAATTTATTGATCTAATTTTTCAATTTAAATTTATTGATTTTACTTGTAGGCTAGTTACTTTACAATATTTTATTGGTTTTGTCACACATTAACATGAATCCACCATGGGTGTACATGTGTTCCCCATCCTGAACCCCCCTCCCTCCTCCCTCCCGGTTACATTCCTCTGGGTCATCCCACACACCAGCCCAAAGCATCCTGTATCATTCATCGAACCTGGACTGGTGATTCATTTCATATATGATATTATACATGTTTCAATGCCATTCTCCCAAATCATCCCAGGCTCGCCCTCTCCCACAGAGTCCAAAAGACTGTTCTATACATCTGTGTCTCTTTTGCTGTCTCGCTTAGAGGGTTATCTTTACCATCTTTCTAAATTCCATATATATGCATTAGTATACTGTATTGGTGTTTTTCTTTCTAGCTTACTTCACTCTGTATAATAGGCTCCAGTTTCATCCACTTCAGAACTGATTCAAATGCATTCTTTCAATAGCTGAGTAATAATCCATTGTGTATATGTACTACTGCTTTCTTATCCATTCATTTGCTGATGGACATCTAGGTTGCTTCCATGTCCTGGCCATTATAAAGAATGCTGCGATTAACATTGGGGTACACATGTCTTTTTCAATTCTGGTTTCCTTGCTGTGTATGCCCAGCAGTGGGATTGCTGGGTCATAAGTCAATTCTATTTCCAGTTTTTTTAAGGAATCTCCACACTGTTCTCCATAGTGGCTGTACCAGTTTGCATTCCCACCAACAGTGTAAAAGGCTTCCCTTTTCTCCACACCCTCTCCAGCATTTATTGCTTGTAGACTTTGGTATAGCAGCCATTCTGACTGGCGTGAAATGGTACCTCATTGTGGTTTTGATTTGCATTTATTTGATAATGAAAGATGTTGAGCATCTTTTCATGTGTTTGTTAGCCATCTATATGTCTTCTTTGGAGAAATGTCTATTTAGTTCTTTGGCCCATTTTTTGATTGGGTCATTTATTTTTCTGAAATTGAGCTGCAGGATTTGCTTGTATACTTTTGAGCTTAGTTCTTTGTCAGTTGTTTCATTTGTTATTATTTTTTCCCATTCTGAAGGTTGTCTTTTCACCTTGCTTATAGTTTTCTTTGTTGTGCAGAAGCTTTTACTTTTAATTAGGTCCCATTTGCTTTTTGCTTTTATTTCGAATATTCTGGGAGGTAGGTCATAGAAGATCCTGCTTTGATTTATGTCAGAGAGTGTTTTGCCTATGTTCTCCTGTAGGAGTTTTATAGTTTCTGGTCTTACTTTTATATATTTTTTTTAATTTTTATTTTTAGTTTATTTTACTTTACAATACTGTATTAGTTTTGTCATACATTGACATGAATCCACCACGCGTGTACTTGCGTTCCCAAACATGAACCCCCCTCCCATTTCCCTCCCCATAACATCTCTCTGGGTCATCCCTGTGCACCAGCCCCAAGCATCCTGTATCCTGCATCGAACATAGACTGGCGATTCATTTCTTACATGATAGTATACATGTTTCGATGCCATTCTCCCTAATCATCCCATCCTCTCCCTCTCCCTCAGAGTCCAAAAGTCTGCTCTACACATCTGTGTCTCTTTTGCTGTCTCGCATACAGGATCATCATTACCATCTTTTGAATTCCATATATGTGTTAGTATACTGTATTGGTGTTTTCCTTTCTGGCTTACTTCACTCTGTATAATCGGCTCCAGTTTCTGGAAATAAAAGCAAAAATAAACAAATGGGATCTAATTAAAATTAAAAGCTTCGGCACAACAAAGGAAAATATAAGCAAGGTGAAAAGACAGCCTTCTGATTGGGAGAAAATAATATCAAATGAAGCAACTGACAAACAACTAATCTCAGAAATATACAAGCAACTTATGCAGCTCAATTCCAGAAAATTAAACGACCCAATCAAAAAGTGGGCCAAAGAACTAAAAACACATTTCTCCAAAGAAAACATATGGATGGCTAACACACACATGAAAAGATGCTCAACATCACTCATTATTAGAGAAATGCAAATCAAAACCACAATGCGGTACCACTTCACACCAGTCAGAATGGCTGTGATTCAGAAGTCTGCAAACAATAAATGCTGGAGAGGGTGTGGAGAAAAAGGAACCCTCTTACACTGTTGGTGGGAATGCAAACTAGTACAGCCATTATGGAGAACAGTGTTGAGATTCCTTAAAAAATTGCAAATAGAACTGCCTTATGACCCAGCAATCCCACTGCTGGGCATACACACCGAGGAAACCATGTACCCCAATGTTCATCACAGCACTGTTTATAACAGCCAGGACATGGTCTTACCTTTAGATCTTTAAACCATTTTTGCGTTTATCTTTGTGTATGGTGTTAGAAAGTGTTCTAGTTTCATTCTTTTACATGTGGTCGACCAGTTTTCCCAGCACCACTTGTTAAAGAGAACTTCTTTACTCCATTGTATATTCTTGCCTCCTTTGTCAAAGATAAGGTGTCCATAGGTGCATGGATTTATCTCTGGGCTTTCTATTTTGTTCCATTTACCTATATTTTTGTCCTTATGCCAGTACCATACTGTCTTGATGACTGTGGCTTTATAGTGAAGCCTGAAGTCAGGCAAGTTGATTCCTCCAGTTCCATTCTTCTTTCTCAAGATTGCTTTGTCTATTCGAAGGTTTTTGTATTTCCATACAAATTGTGAAATTATTTGTTATAGCTCTGTGAAAAATACTGTTGTTAGTTTCATAGGGATTGCATTGAATCTGTAGATTGCTTTGCGTAGTATACTCATTTTCACTATATTGATTCTTCCAATCCATGAACATGATATATTTTTCCATCTATTAGTATCCACTTTGATTTCTTTCATCAGTGTTTTATAGTTTTCTATATATAAGTCTTTACTTTATTTAGGTAGATTTATTCCTATGTATTTTATTCTTTTCATTTCAATGGTGAATGGAATTGTTTCCTTAATTTCTCTATTTTCTCATTATTAGCGTATAGGCATGGAAGGGATTTCTGTGTGTTGATTTTATATCCTGCAGCTTTATTCATTGATTAGCTCTAGTAATCTTCTGGTGGAGTCTTTAGTGTTTTCAATGTAGAGGATATGTCATCTGAATACAGTGAGAGTTTTAATTCTTCTTTTCCAGTTTGGATTCCTTTTATTTATTTTTCTCCTCTGATTACTGTGGCCAAAACTTCCAAAACTATGTTGAATAGTACTGGTGAAAGTGGGCACTCTTGTCTTGTTCCTGACTTTAGGAGAAATGCTTTCAATTTTTCACCATTGAGGACAATGTTTGCTGTGGGTTTGTCATATATAGCTTTTATTATGTTGAGGTATGTTCCCTCTGTTCCTGCTTTCTGGAGGGTTTATATCAGAAATGGATGTTGCATTTTGACAAAGGCTTTCTCTGCATCTATTGAGATAACCATATGGCTTTTATTTTTCAATTTGTTAATGTGGTGTATTATGTTGATTGATTTGCAGATATGGAAGAATACTTGCATCCCTGGGATAAAGCCCACTTGGTCATGGTGTATGATCTTTTTAATGTGTTGTTGGATTCTGATTGCTAGAATTTTGTTAAGAATTTTTGCATCTGTGATCATGAATGATACTGGCCTTTTGTGTGTGTGTGTGTGTGTGTGTGTGTGTGTGTGTGTGTGTGATCTTTTTTAGGTTTTGGTATTAGGGTAATGGTGGCCTCATAGAATGAGTTTGGAAGTTTACCTTCATCTCCAATTTTCTGGAAGAGTTTGAATAGGATGGGTGACAGCTCTTCTCTCAATTTTTTGTAGAATTCAGCTGTGAAGCCTTCTGGATCTGGGCTTTTGTTTGCTGAAAGATTTCTGATTACAGTTTCACTTTCCGTGCTTGTGATGGGTCTGTTAAGATTTTCTATTTCTTTCTGGTTCAGTTTTGGAAAGCTGTACTTTTCTAAGAATTTGTCCATTTCTTCCACGTTGTCCATTTTATTGGCCTAAAATTGCTGATAGTAGTCTCATTATCCTTTGTATTTCTGTGTTGTCGGTTGTGACCTCTCCATTTTCATTTCTAATTTTATTGATTTGATTTTTCTCTCTTTGTTTCTTGATGAGTCTGGCTAATGGTTTGTCAATTTTATTTATCCTTTCAAAGAACCAGCTTTGGCTTTGTTGATTTTTGCTATGGTCTCTTTTGTTTCTTTTGCATTTATTTCTGCCCTAATTTTTAAGATTTCTTTCCTTCTACTAACACTAGGGTTCTTCCTTTCCTAGTTGGTATAGGTGTAGAGTTAGGTGATTTATTTGACTTTTTTCTTGTTTCTTGAGGTAGGCCTGTATTGTTATGAACCTTCCCCTTAGCACTGCTTTTACAGTGTCCCTCAGGTTTTGGGTTGTTGTGTTTTCATTTTTATTCGTTTCTATGCATATTTTGATTTCTTTTTTGATTTCTTCTGTTATTTGTTGGTTATTCAGAAGCGTGTTTTTCAGCCTCCATATGTTACGATTTTTAATAGTTTTTCTCATGTAATTGAGACCTAGTCTTACTGCATTGTGGTCAGAAAAGATACTTGGAATGATTTCAGTATTTTTAGAATTTACCAAGGCTAGATTTACGGCCCAGGATATGATCTATCTTGGAGAAGGTTCCATGTACGCTTGAGAAAAAGGTGAAATGCATTGTTTTGGGCTGAAATGTCCTATAGATATCAATTAGGTCTAATTGGTCTATTGTATCATTTAAAGTTTGTGTTTCCTTGTTAATTTTCTGTTAGTTGATCTATCAATAGGTGTGAGTGGGGTATTAAAGTCTCCCACTATTTTTGTGTTGTTGTTAATTTCCCCTTTCATATTTCTTAGGATTTGTCTCACATATTGTGGTGCTCCTATGTTGGGTGCATATGTATTTATAATTGTTATATCTTCTTCTTGGAATGATCCTTTGATCATTATGTAGTGTCCTTCTTTGTCTCTTTTCACAGCCTTTGTTTTAAAGTCTACTTTATCTGATATGAGTATTGCTACTCCTGCTTTTTTTTTGGTCTCTATTTGCATGGAATATCTTTTTCCAGCCCTTCACTTTCAGCTGGTATGTGCCCCTGTTTTGAAGTGGGTCTCTTGTAGACAACATATACAGGGGTCTTGTGTTTATACCCATTCAGCCAGTCTTTGTCTTTTGGTTGGAGGATTCAACCCATTTACGTTTAAGGTAATTATTGATAAGTATGATCCCATTGCCATTTACTTTATTGTTTTGGGTTTGAGTTTATACACCCTTTTTGTGTTTCCTTCTAGAGAAGATCCTTTATCATTTGTTGAAGAGCTGGTTTGGTGGTGCTGAATTCTCTCAGTGTTTGTTTGTCTGTAAAGGTTTTGATTTCTCCTTCATATTTGAATGAGACCCTTGCTAGGTACAGTAGTCTGGGCTGTAGGTTATTTTCTTTCATCACTTTATGTCCTGCCGTTCCCTTCTGGCCTGAAGAATTTCTATTGAAAAATCAGCTGTTATCCTTATGGGAATCCCCTTATGTGTTATCTGTTGTTTTTCCCTTTCTTGTTTCAATATTTGTTCTTTGTGTTTGATCTTTGTTAATTTGATCAGTATGTATCTTGGGGTGTTTCACCTTGGGTTTATCCTGTTTGGGACTCTTTGGCTTTCTTGGACTTGGGTGATTGCTTCCTTCCCCATTTTAGGGAAGTTTTCAACTATTATCTCCTCAAGTATTTTCTCATGGTCTTTCTTTTTGTCTTCTTCTTCTGATACTCCTATGATTTGAATGTTGGGGTGTTTAACATTGGCCTGGAGGTCTCTGAGATTGTCCCCATTTCTTCTAATTAATTTTTCTTTTTCCCTCTCTGATTCATTTATTTCTACTATTCTATCTTCTACTTCACTAATCCTATCTTCTGCCTCCTGTTATTCTATTTGTTCCCTCCAGAGTGATTTTGATCTCATTTATTGCATTATTCATTATATTAACTCTTTTTTATTTCTTCTAGGTCCTTCTTAAATCTTTCTTGCATCTTCTCAATTTTTGTCTCCAGGCTATTTATCTGTGATGCCATTTTGATTTCAAGATTTTGAATCATTTTCACTATCATTATTCAGA
The DNA here is from genome assembly GCA_006410935.1 of Redunca redunca. NCBI lineage: Eukaryota > Metazoa > Chordata > Mammalia > Artiodactyla > Bovidae > Redunca > Redunca redunca. Next base: position 171,262 of record SJYQ01096618.1, read on the forward strand.
ATTCTTTATCAGGTAGATTCCCTATCTCTTCCTCTTTTGTTTGGTTTGGTGGGCATTTATCCTGTTCCTTTACCTGCTGGGTATTCCTCTGTGTCTTCATCCTGTTTATATTGCTGTGTTTGGGGTTGCCTTTCTGTATTCTGGTAGTTTGTGGGGTTCTCTTTATTGGGGAGTTTCGTCACTGTGGGTGTGGTTGACGGGTGGCTTGTCAAGGCTTCCTTGTTAGGGAAGCTTGTGTTGGTTTTCTGGCGGGTAGAGCTGGATTTCTTCTCTCTGGAGTGCAATGAATTGTCTAGTAATGAATTATGAGAAGTCAGTGGGTTTGGAGTGACTTTGGGCAGGCTGTATATTGAAGCTTAGGGGTGTGTTCCTGTGTTGCTGGAGAATTTGCATGGTATATTTTGCTCTGGAACTTGTTGGCCCTAGGGTGGTGTTTGGTTTCAGTGCAGGTATGGAGGCATTTGATGAGCTCCCGTCAATTAATGTTCCCTGGAGTCAGGAGTTCTCTGTTATTCTCAGAATTTGGACTTACACCTCCTGCTTCTGGTTTTCAGTCTTATTTTTACAGTAGCCTCAAGACTTCTCCATCTATACAGGACCACTGATAAAACATCTAGGTTAAAGATGAAAATTTTCTCCTCAGTGAGGGACACCCAGAGAGGTTCACAGAATCACATGGAGAAGAGAAGAGGGAGGAGGGAGTTAGATGTGGCCTGAATGAGATGCGGTGGAATCAATAGAGGAGAGACCAAGCTAGCCAGTAATCACTTCCTTATGTGCGCTCCACAGTCTGGACCTCTCAGAGATGTTCACAGAGTTATACAAAGAGAAGAGGGAGGAAGGAGACAGAGGTGGCCAGGAGGATAAAGGTGGGTGGGGGGATCAAAAGGAGAGAGACAGATCCAGCCAGTAATCAGTTCCCTAATTGTTCTCCACCATCTGGAACACACAAAGAGATTCACAGAGTTGGGTAGAGAAGAAAAGGGGCAGGGAGGAGAGAGAGGTGACCTGATGGAGAAAAAGGAGAATCCAAAGGGGAAGAGAACAGTCAAGCCAGTAATCTCACTCCCAAGTAAAAATGGTCACTGAAGATTTAGTTATTAAAGGTACAAAATTGACAACAAATACCAAAAATCAAAGATTAAAAATCTATAGTAGGTTGGATTTTCACAAATACAACATTAAAGAAAAGAAAAAAGTCACAAAATTATTTTATATATATATATATGATATATATATGAAGTTTGCTTTAATAATAGGGTCTCTTTTTTTGCAAAGTAATAGTAGGTTATAAAAATGAAAATTAAAGGAGTAATAGAGGACTTAAAATTAAACAAAATAAATAATGACAGTAAAAATAGTAAAAATATATCNAGACAGTTCCCTCTGCTTTAGCTTCTTCTGTTTGCTGGTCTCTTTAGTGTCTGATTTCTGCCCTGACACAAGGGGGAGGTAGTGGGCACATTTTTAGGCTCACTTGTTCAGTTGCACTGTGGGGAAGGACGGATGCTGCAAACAAATAACTGGTATGTGCTCACAGTGTCTCAGCCACACTGGGCCTGCCACTACTCAAAGTGCGTGTGCCCTCCCTGCGCACACTGCTCAGGCCTGCCAGGAACCGTCTGAGGCCAGCCCTGGACTGCATGCACCTCCCAGGTCTAAGCCACTCAGGTTCAGGCGCCCAGGTCTCAGAGGCAAGACTCGGTTGGGACTGCGTTCTGTGCCCTTCCTAGGTCCGAGCAGCTCAGGTGATGAGGTGTTTTACGAGAGTGGTCACTGTGACTTATTGCCTCCCCTGTCCCTGTAGCTCAGTTTTCTGGGTGTACAACTGGCATGCCTTCTCGGGCAACATCTCTGGATGTCGACCATCCAGAACCCCAAGAAGTCTTAGTTAGCAAAGAAGCCTGCTTGCAGTTTGGTAGGCAATGCCTCTTTGGGGCTGCGATTGCCCCCTTCCAGCTCTGGCTGCCTGTCACCAGAGGAGGATGGTCTGCAGATGGCTATCTCTGTTCAGTACATTGTTCTGTGAGTGGGCCTGATGGTGTCTTAGGTTAGGGCTTTTCACGTAGTAGCTATCCCACAGTCTGGTTTGCTAGCCCACGTTAGTTCCCTCAGATGCAGCCCGTACCTCCCTGCCCAGCCCCCGCTTGCTAGGGGGGCTGCTTCTCCTCTGGGGGAGTTACTGTTGGGAACGTAATCTGTGGGGTTTAATTATTTATTTATTTTTCCTCCCAGTTATGTTGCCCTCTGTGGCTCCAAGGCTCACCACAGACTTGGCAATGAGAGTGTTTCCTGGTATTTGGAAACGTCTCTCTTTTTAAGACTCCCTTCCTGGGACGGAGCTCTGTCCCTACCTCTTTTGTCTCTCTTTTTGTCTTTTATATTTTTTCCTACCTCCTTTCAAAGACACTGGGCTGCTTTTCTGGGTGCCTGATGTCATCTGCCGGCATTCAGAAATTGCTTTGTGGAATTTACTCAGCGTTTCAATGTTCTTTTGACAAATTTGTTGGGGAGAAAGTGGTCTCCACATCCTATTCCTCCACTATCTTCCCTCTAGTACTCTTGGCTGGAAAATCTCATGGACTGAGAAGCCTGGTAGGCTACAGTCCATGGGTCGCAGAGTCAGACACAACTGAGTGACCATTTCACTTCACGTCACCATTTTTCTAAATTCCATATATATACATTAGCATACAATATTTATCTTTCTCTTTCTGATGTACTTTACTCCATATAATAGGTTCTAGGTTCATCCAACTCATCGCAACTGAATCAAACATGTTCCTTTTCATGGCTGAGTAGTATTCCATTGTGCATATGTACCACAACTTCTTTATCCATTCACCCATCAATGGATATCTAGGTTGCTTCCATGTTCTAGCTATTGTAAATAGTGTTACAATGAATGATGGGATATACAAGTGCTTTTTTCAATTTCTGTTTCCCCCGGTATATGCCTAGGAGTGGGATTGCTGGGTCATACGGATGGTTTTTTAAGGAATATATATACTGTCTTCCAAAGTGGCTGTATCAATTTACATTCCCACCAACAGTGCAAGAGCGTTCCCTTTTCTCCACGCCCTTCCCAGAACTTTTTGTTTGTAGACTTTTGGAAGATGGCCATTCTGACTGGTGTGACGTGATATCTAATTGTACTTTTGATTTGCATTTCTCTAATAATGGACTTCCCTAGTGGCTCAGACAGTAAAAGTGTCTGCATACAATGCAGGAGACACGGGTTCCATCCCTAGGTTGGGAAGATCACCCTGGAGAAGGAAATGGCAATCCACTCTGGTACTCTTGCCTGGAAAATCCCATGAACAGATGGAGGAGCTTAGTAGGCTACAGTCCACAGCGTTGCAAAGAACTGGACACCACTGAGCCACTTCTCTTCACTTCACTTCAATAATGAGTGATGTTGAACATCTTTTCATGTGTTAGTTAGCCATCTGTATGTCTTCTTTGGAGAAATGTCTGTTTAGGTCTTTTTCCTACTTTTTGATTGGGTTGTTTGTTCCTCTGGCATTGAGTTGTATGAGGTGCTTGTATATTTTTGAAATTAATCCTTTGTTAGTTCTTTTATTTTCTCCCATTCTGAGGGTTGTGTTTTCAGCTTTCTATAGTTTCCTTTGCTGTGCAGAGGTTTTAAGATTGGGTCATAGAGGTTCTTGTTTTGATTTATGACATCGAGTGTTCTGCCTATGTTTTAGTCTCAGAGTTTTATGGTTTCTGGTCTTACATTTAGGTCTTTAAGCCATTTTGAGTTTACCTTTGTGTATGGTGTTAGGAAGACTTCTAATTTCATTCTTTTACATGTAGCTGTCCAGTTTTCCCAGCAACATTTATTGAAGAGGATGTCTTTGCCCCATTGTATATTCTTGCCACCTTCGTCAAAAATGAGGTACCCATAGGTGCATGGGTTTATTTCTAGGTTTTATATCTTGTTCCATTGGTTTATATTTCTGTTTTTGTGCCAGTACCATACTGTTTTGATGACTGAAGCTTTGTAGTATAACCTGAAGTCAGAAAGATTGATTCCTCAAGCTCCATTCTTCTTTCTCAAGACTGCTTTGGCTATTCAGGGTCTTCTGTGTTTCCATGTGAATTGTGAATTTATTTTGTTCTAGTTCTGTGAAAAATGCCATTGGTAATTTGATAGGGGTAGCATTAAATCTGTAAGTTACATTTGGCAGTACATTCATTTTCACATTATTGATTCTTCCTACCTAGGAACATGGAATGTCTCTCCATCTGGAGTGCTTTGCCATGCCCTTCTCCAGGGGGTTTTCCCAACTCAGAGATTCAACCTGAATCACTTACATCTCCTACACTGGCAGGAAAGTTCTTTACCACTAGTGCCACCTGGGAAGGTCCAAATGGAAATAAGCATGGCTATAAACAAAGACAGGGATATGGCTGCCAGGATAGTTACAGATAAACACATGAATTCACCTTCAGAGCCATCATTTGCATTCTCTCTTCTCTGATTTTCCTTGTGTTGGTCCCTTCTCCTTGTCCAGTGTTACACTTGATCATCATACCAGACTACTACTACCAGCATTAATATATCTCCCTTCCTCTGTTTTGTTTTAATCCATAACAGTTTCAGATAAGTTTTAATCATTTGCTAGAAAAACAAAATTACATAAAATATTCCTTTCTGTTCAGGTCAAGTAGCAGACACAAAATTAGCAAAATAGCAATTAAAAATTTACCAAGCATTTATTTTTATTTTAATCAAGTGTTTACCAAGGTAAGTTTTTTTTTTTTTCTTTTTCACATCTACATATGTGGTTTTATTTCAGCTGTGTTGTCTTTGGTAGTTAAGTTCTTATCTAGAGTCTTACAAGCATATTTTATACTACTATATATTATTATTGATATTGTTGCTATTAAATATTTCCATTTTCTTTCATTTTTAAAAAAAAACAATGAAGGGGGATGGGAGAAGATGGCGGAGGAATAGGACGGGGATACCAATTTCTCCCTCACAAATTCCTCAAAAGAACATTTCAACGCTGAGCAAACTCCGCAAAAAAAACTTCTGAATGCTGGCAGAGGACATCAGGCACCCAGAAAAGCAGATCATTGCCTTCAAAAACAGGTAGGGAAAAAAATAAAAGATAAAAAAAGAGAAAAAGGAGATGGGGAGGGAGCTCTGTCCCAGGTAGGGAAGGCTATCCCGGGAAAGGAACTTTAAGAAGAGAGATTTCCAAATACCAGGAAACACTCTCCCTGCCGAGTCTGTGGCGAGCCTTGGAAACATAGAGGGCAACATAACAGGAAGGATAAATAAATGAATAATTAAAACCAACAGATTACAAACCCAACAGTAACTTCCCCAGTGGAAAAGCAGCACAGACACCTACATCCACCACTAGCAAGTGGGGGCAGGTCAGGGACGCGTGGGAGGCGTGGGTTGCAAGGCTTTGTAAGAATCGGGCAGGAACGCCCCATAGGTAACCAGAACGAACTAACGTGGGCTAGTAAACCAGACTGGGGGATAGCTAACCACATGAAAAACTTGAAAATAAGACAACACCAGGACCGTTCACAGAACAAAGGACAGAACGGAAATAGCTGGCTGCAGACCATCCTCTGCCAGGGACAGGCAGCCAGAGCCGTAAGGGCTGGAAAGGGACAATCACAGCCCCGGAGAGACTTTTCCTACCAAACGGCAAGCAGGCTTCTATGCTAAAACTTCTGGGGGTGCTGGTCAGTCATCATCTTCCTCACAAGGGGCACCAGTGGTATACCCAGAAAACTGAGCAGCAGAGGCGAGAAACGTGACAAGTAGCAGAGACTGCGTTTGTCAAACACCTGAGACACTCTGACCTGGGAAGGGCATGAAACGCAGTCCCAAACCAATCTGCGCCTCTGGGGGATACCTGAGCGCTGAACCCGAGCGGCTTCGACCGGGTAAGGGCACGCAGCCTAGGGCCAGCCTCAGATGGTTCCTGGCGGAGCAACAGAGAGCCCGAGCGGTTTGTGCGCTGCGAGCAGGGGCAGACCCAGTGGGGCTGAGACACTGCTTACACAGGACAGTGTTATCTGTGTGCAGCATCCCTTCCTTCCCACAGCACGATTGAACAAGTAAGCCAAAAAAAAAAGGGGGGGGTCCACCACCACCCCCAGCCCCCCCATGCCAGGACGGAAATCAGACACGGAAGAGAGCAGCAAACAGAAGTTAAACAGGGGGAACTGCCTTGAAAGTGACCCCACGTGGCCCACAATTCCAGAGAAAGGGCCAGATATATCTTTACTATTTTTACAATCATTAACCCCCCTTTTTTCCCTTTTTTTCTCCCTTCTTTATTCTAACTTTTTAAAATTAATAAGCCCTGCATTTCTCTTTTAATTTTTATTTCTGAAACTATTTCTATTCAAAAAAAATTACTTTTAAAGCACACACCATATATAGACTTTGTGAGGTTGTTGATGGGGTTTTTTAATAATTCTTGTGGCTTTGTTTTTGTTTGTCCATTTGTTTGTTTGTTTTCTTGTTTTTTTTTTAATATTTTTTACTTCTTCATTTCATTAATATTGTATTTTTGAAAATCCAACCTCTACTCTAGATTTTTAATTTTCACTTTTTAGTTTTTGTTGTCAATTTTGTACATTTAAAAACCCAAACCTCACTACCCAGTTTTACTTGAGAGCGAGATTACTGGCTTGACCACTCTCTCCTCCTTTGGACTCTCCTTTTCTCCACCAGATGGCCTCTGTCTCTTCCCTCCACCTTCTCTTCTCTATCCAGCTTTGTGAATCTCTGAGTGTTCCAGATGGTGGAGAACACTTAGGGAACTGACTACGGGCTGGATCTGTCTCTCTCCTTTTCATTTCCCTCTTTTATCCTCCTGACCACCCCTGTCTACTTCCTCCCTCTCCTCTTCCCTGTATAACTCTGTGAACATCTCTGAGAAGGCCAGACTGTGGAGCACACATAAGGAAGTGATTACTGGCTAGCTTGCTCTCTCCTCTTTTGATCCCACCTCATCTCATTCCAGTCTCTTCTAACTACCCCCTCCCTCTTCTCTTCTCTGTGTAACTCAGTGAACCTCTCTGGGTGTCCCTCAATGTGGAGAATCTTTTCGTCTTTAACCTAGATGTTTTTTCATCAGTGCTGTATAGACGGAGAAGTCTAGAGGCTACTGTAAAAATAAAACTGAAAACCAGAAGCAGGAGACTTAAGTCCAAAGTCTGAGAATATCAGAGAACTCCTGAATCCACGGAACATTAACCAATAGGAGCTCATCAAACGCCTCCATACCTACACTAAAACCAAGCCCTGCCCAAGGGCCAACAAGCCCCAGAGCAACACATACCACGAAAATTCTCCAGAAACACAGGAACACACCCCTGAGCTTCAATATACAGGCAGCTCAAAATTACTCCAAAACCATTGACGTGTCATAACCCACTACTGGTCTCTCCAGTGCACTAAACAGAGAAGAAACCCAGCTCCACCCACCAGAACTCCAACACAAGCCTCCCTAACCAGGAAACCTTGACAAATCACTGATACAACCCTACACACAGTGAGGAAGCTCCATAATAAAGAAAACTCCACAAATTCCTGGAATATAGAAAGGCCACCCCAAACGCAGCAATATAACCAAGATGAAGAGACAGAGGAATACTCAGTAGGTAAAGGAAGAGGAGAAGAGTCCATCAAACCAAACAAAAGAGGAAGAAATTGGGAATCTACCTGAGAAAGAATTCCGAATATTGATAGTGAAAATGATCCAAAATCTGGAAATCAAAATGGAAGCACAGATAAGTAGCCTGGAGACAAGGATTGAGAAGATGCAAGAAAGGTTTAATAAGGACGTAGAAGAAATAAAAAAAGAGTCAATATATAATGAATAATGCAATAAATGAGATCAGAAACACTCTGGAGGCAACAAATAGTAGAATAACAGACGCAGAAGATAGGATCAGTGAAATAGAAGATAGAATGGTAGAAATAAATGAATCAGAAAGGAAAAAAGTAAAACGAATTAAAAGAAATGATGACAATCTCAGAGACCTGCAGGGCAATATGAAATGCTCCAACATTCGAATTACAGTAGTCCCAGAGGAAAAGACAAAAAGAAAGACTATGAGAAAATCCTTGAGGAGATAATAGTTGAAAACTTCCCTAAAATGGGGAAGGAAATAATCACCCAAGTCCAAGAAACCCAGAGGGTTCCAAATAGGATAAACCCAAGGTGAAACACCCCAAGACATATATTAATCAAATTAAAAAAGATCAAACACAAAGAACAAATACTAAAAGCAACAAATAACACACAAGGGGATTCCCATAAGGTTAACAGTTGACCTTTCAATAGAAGCTTCAGGCCAGGAGGGAATGGCAAGACATACTTAAAGTGATGAAAGAAAAAAATCTACAGCCCAGATTACTGTACTCAGCAAGGATCTCATCCAAATACGAAGGAGAAATCAAAAGCTCTACAGACAAGCAAAAGTTGAGAAAATTCAGCACCACGAAACCAGCTCTCCAACAAATGCTAAAAGAGATTCTCTAGACAGGAAACACAAAAACGATGTGCAAACCCAAACCCAAAACAATAAAGTAAATGGTAACGGGATTATACTTATCAATAATTACCTTAAACATAAATGGGTTGAATGCCCCAACTAAAAGACAAAGACTGGCTGAATGGATACAGAAACAAGACCCCTCTATATGCTGCTTATAAGAGACCCACCTCAAAACAAGGGACACAAACAGACTGAAAGTAAAGGGCTGGAAAAAGATATTCCATGCAAATAGAGACCAAGAGAAAGCAGGAGTGGCAATACTCATATCTGATAAAATAGACTTTAAAGCAAAGGCTATGAAAAGAGACAAAGAAAGCCACTACATAATGATCAAAGGATCAATCCAAGAGGAAGATATAACAATTATAAATATATATGCACCCAACATAGGAGCACTGATACATGTAAGACAAATGCTAACAATTACAAAAGGAGAAATTAACAATAACACAATAATAGTGGGAGACTTTAATACCCCACTCACACCGATGGACAGATCAACTAAACAGAAAATTAACAAAGAATTGCAAACTTTAAATGATACAATAGACCAGTTAGACCTAATTTATATCTATAGGATATTGCACCCCAAAACAATGAATTTCACCTTTTTCTCAAGTGCTCACGGAACCTTCTCCAGGATAGATCACATCCTAGGCCATAAATCCAACCTTGATAAATTCAAAATAATCGAAATCATTCCAAGCATCTTTTCTGACCATAATGCATTAAGATTAGATCTCAGTTACAGGAGAAAAACTATTAAAAATTCCAACATTGGAGGCTGAAAAACACACTTCTGAATAACCAACAAATCAGAGAAGAAATCAAAAAAGAAATCAAATTATGCATAGAAATGAATGAAAATGAAAACACAACAACCCAAAGCCTGTGGGACACTATAAAAGCAGTGCTAAAAGAAAACTTCATAGCAATACAGGCATACCTCAAGAAAAAAAGAAAAAAGTCAAATAAATAACCTAACTCTACACCTAAAGCAACTAGAAAAGGAAGAAATGGAGAACCCCAGAGTAAGTAGAAGGAATGAAATCTTAAAAATTAGGGCAGAAATAAATGCTAAAGAAACAAAAGAGACCATAGCAAAAATCAACAAAACTAAAAGCTGGTTCTTTGAAAGGATAAATAAAATTGACAAACCATTAGCCAGACTTATTAAGAAACAAAGAGAGAAAAATCAAATCAATAAAATTAGAAATGAAAATGGAGAGATCACAACAGACAAC
>SJYQ01096618.1:197372-213515 GCA_006410935.1 Redunca redunca
ATGAAAATTCTAATTTAAAAAAGATACATGATAGGGGAATAGATAAAGAAGATGTGGTATCCTCTATCAGTGGACATTTAAGTTTCTTCCATGTCTTAACTACTGTAAATAGTGTTGCTATGAACATTGGAGTGTATATATCTTTTAAATTTTCATCTTTTCCAGATATGTGCCCAGGAGTGAGATTGCTGGATCACTTGATAACTCTATCTTTAGTTTTTTAAGGAACATCCATACTGTTTTCCACAGTAGTTGCACCAATTTACAGTCCCATCAAAAGTATAGGAATGGAGGGTTCTCTTTTCTCCATACTCTATCCAGCAATTATTATTTGTAGACACTTTGATGGTGGCCATTCTGACTAGTGTAAGGTGAAAACTAGTTTTAATTTTGATTTACATTTCTCTAATAATTAGCAATGTTGAGTATCATTTCATGTGCCTGTTAGACATCTGTGTGTCATTTAGAGAAATGTCTGAGGCTTCTGCTCATTCTTCAAAAAAATTTTTTAATATATTTATCTCCATAAACTGCTTTCATGTTTTGGAAATAAAATACCTTGTTGGTCACATAATTTGCAATTTTTTCCCCCATCCCATTGTTTGTCTTTTCATTTTGCTAATGGTTTCCTTTGCTGTGCAAAAGCTTTTATCTTTAATTAAGTGATAGTTGCTCAGTTGTGTCCAACTCTTTGTGACCCCCTGGATTGTAGACTACCAGGCTCCTCTGTCCCTGGAATTCTCCAGGCAAGAATTCTGGAGTGGGCAGCCACTCCTTTTTCCAGGGGATCTTCCTGATCCAGGGGTCTCCTGCATTGTAGACAAATTCTTTACTCTCTGAGCCACCAGGGAAGCAATATTTGGTCCCATTTATTTTTTGCTTTTGTTTCCATTACTTTAGGAGACTGATCAAAAAAAAAAAAGTCATTATGATTTATGTCAAAGAGCGTTCTCTCTATGCTTTCCTCTAGGAGTTTTATAGTATCCAATTTTACTTTTGGGCCTTAACCCATTTTTAATCCATTTCATTCACAAATAGCTGCCCAGTTTTCCCAGAAGAATTACTGAAGAAACTGGCTTTACTCCATTGTATACTCCTGTCACATTTGACTTAGATTAACTGGCCATAGATACGTGTGTTTATCTCTGGGGTGTCTATACTGAAACATTGACCTATATTTCTGTTTTTGTACCAGTACCATATTGTCTTGATTATTGTAACTTTTTAGTGTAGTCTAAAGTCAGGGACGGAGAATGCAATGGCACCCCACTCCAGTAATCATGCCTGGAAAATCCCATGGATGGAGGAGCCTAGTAGGCTGCAGCCCATGGGGTCGCTAAGAGTCAGATACGACTGAGCAACTTCACTTTCACTTTTCACTTTTATGCACTGGAGAAGGAAATGGCACCCCACTCCAGTACTCTTGCCTGGAAAATCCCATGGACTAAGGAGCCTATTGGGCTGAAGTCCGTGGGGTCGCTAAGAGTCAGACACGACTGAGATACTTCACTTTCATTTTTCACTTTCATGCATTGGGGAAAGAAATGGCAACCCACTCAAGCATTGTTGCCTAGAGAATCCCAGGGGCTGGGGAACCTGGTGGGCTGTCGTCTATGGGGTTGCACAGAGTCAGACATGACTGAAGTGACTTAGCAGCAGCAGCAGCAGCAGATTTATGGCCCAGGATGTGATCTATCCTGGAGAATGCTCCATGTGCGCTTGAGAAAAAGGTGAAATGCATTGTTTTGGGGTGAAATGTCCTGTAGTGTCCTTCTTTGACTTTTTTCACAGCCTTTGTTTTATTTATTTTTTATTTTTTTACAGCCTTTGTTTTAAAGTCATTTTTCTTTTGGTCTCTATTTGCATGGCATATCTTTTTCCAGCCCTTCACTTTCAGTCTGTATGTGTCCCTTGTTTTGAGGTGGGTCTCTTGTAGACAACATATGTAGGGGTCTTGTGTTTGTATCCATTCAGCCAGTCTTTGTCTTTTGGCTGGGGGATTCAACCCATTTACATTTAAGGTAATTATTGATAAGTATGATCCTGTTGTCATTTACTTTGCTGTTTTGAGTTCGAGTTTATACACCCTTTCTGTGTTTCCTGTGTAGCGAAGATGCTCTAGCATTTGTTGAAGAGCTGGTTTGGTGGCGCTGAATTCTCTCAGCTTTTGTTTGTCTGTAAAGCTTTTGATTTCTCCTTCATATTTGAATGAGATCCTTGCTGGGTACAGTAATCCGAGTTGTAGGTTTTTCTTTTTATCACCTTAAATATGCCCTGCCATTCCCTTCTGGCCTGCAGAGTTTCTATGAAAAGATCAGCTGTTATCCTTATGGGAATACCCTTGTGTGTTATTTGTTGTTTTTCCCTTGCTTCTTTTAAAATTTGTTCTTTGTGTTTGATCTTTGTTAATTTGATTAGTATGTATCTTGGGGTGTTTCACCTTGGGTTTATCCTGTTTGGGACTCTCTGAGTTTCTTGAACTTGAACGACTATTTCCTTCCTCACTTTAGGGAAATTTTCAACTATTATCTCTTCAAGTATTTTCTCATGGTCTTTCTTTTTGTTTTCTTATTCTGGGACTATATGATTCAAATATTGGGGCATTTGACATTGTCCCAAATGTCTCTGAGGTTGTCCTCATTTCTTTTAATTCTTTTTTCTTTTTTCCTCTCTGCTTCATTTATTTCTACCATTCTGTCTTCTACCTAATTTATCCTAATAACAGAAGAAATAAAAAAAAAGAAATCAAAATATGCATAGAAATGAATGAAAATGATAACACAACAACCCAAAACCTATGGGACACTGTAAAAGCAGTGCTAAGGGGAAGTTTCATAGCAATACATGCTTACTACAAGAAATAAGAAAAAAGTCAAATAAATAACTTAACTCTGCACCTAAAGCCACTAGAAAAGGAAGCAATGAAGAAGCCAAGGGTTAGTAGAAGGAAAGAAATCTTAAAAATTAGGGCAGAAATAAATGCAAAAGAAACAAAAGAAACCAACAAAGCTAAAACCAACAAAAGCTAAACGCTGGTTCTTTGAGATGATAAATAAAATTGGCAAACCATTAGCCAGACTCATCAAGAAGCAAAGGGAGAAGAATCAAATCAACAAAATTAGAAATAAAAATGGAGAGATAACAACAGACAGCACAGAAATACAAAGTATGAGACTACTATCAGCAATTATAGCCAATAAAATGGACAACGTGGAAGAAATGGACAAATTCTTAGAAAAGTACAACTTTCTAAAACTGAGCCAGGATGAAACAGAAAATCTTAACAGGCTCTTCACAAGCATGGAAATTGAACTGTGATCAGAAATCTTTCAGCAAAAAAAAAAACAAAACAAAAACAAAACAGGACCAGATGGCTTCACCGCTGAATTCTACCAAAAATCTAGAGAAGAGCTAACACCTAACCTACTAAAACTCTTACAGAAAATTGCAGAGGAAGGTAAACTTCCAAACTCATTCTATGAGGCCACCATCACCATAATACCAAAACCTGACAAAGATGCCACACACAAAAAAGAAAACTACAGGCCAATATCACTAATGAACATAGATGCAAAAATCCTTAACAAAGTTCTAGCAAACAGAATCCAACAACATATTAGAAAGATCATATATCATGACCAAGTGGGCTTTATCCCAGGGATGCAAGGATTCTTCAATATCTGCAAATCAATCAACATAATACACAACATTAACAAATTGAAAGATCAAAAACATATGATTGTCTCAATAGATGCAGAGAAAGCCTTTGACAAAATTCAACATCCATTTATGATCAAAACCCTCCAGAAAGCAGGAACAGAGGGAACATACCTCAACATAATAAAAGGTATATATGACAAACTCACAGCAAACATTATCCTCAATGGTGAAAAATTGAAAGCATTTCCCCTAAAGTCAGGAACAAGAAAAGGGTGCCCACTTTCACCACTACTATTCAACAGAGTTTTGGAAGTTCTGGCCACAGCAATCAGAGCAAAAAAAGAATAGGATTCCAGATTGGAAAAGAAGAAGTAAAACTCTCACTGTTTGCAGATGACATGATCCTCTACATATAAAACCCTAAAGACTCCACCAGAAAATTACTAGAGCTAATCAATGAATATGGTAAAGTTGCAGGATATAAAATTAACATACAGAAATCACTTACATTTCTATACACTAACAATGAGAAAACAGAAAGAGACATTAAGGAAACAATTCCATTCACCATTGCAATGAAAGGAATAAAATACTTAAGAACATATATACCTAAAGAAACAAAAGACCTATATATAGGAAATTATAAAACACTGGTGAAAGAAATCAAAGCGGACACAAATAAATTAAGAAGTATACCATGTCCATGGATTTGAAGAATCTATATAGTGAAATGAGTATACTACCCAAAGCAATCTATAAATTCAATGCAATCCATATCAAGCTACCAACAGTATTTTTCACAGAAGTAGAACAAATAATTTCAAGATTTATATGGAAATACAAAAAACCTCGAATAGCCAAAGCTATCTTGAGAAAGAAGAATGGAACTGGAGGAATCAACCTGCCTGGCTTCAGGCTCTACTACAAAGCTACAGCTATCAAGACAGTATGGTACTGGCACAAAGACAGAAATATAGATCAATGGAAAAAATAGAAAGTCCAGAGACAAACCCACACACCTATGGACAACTTATCTTTGACAAAGGAGGCAAGAATATACAATGGAGAAAAGACAATCTCTTTAACAAGTTGTGTTGGGAAAACTGGTCAACCACTTGTAAAAGAATGAAAGTAGAACACTTTCTAACACCATACACAAAAATAAACTCAAAATGGATTAAAGATCTAAAAGTAAGACCAGAAAATACAAAACTCCTAGAGAAGAACATAGGCAAAAGAGTCTCCAACATAAATCACAGCAGGATCCTCTATGACCCACCTCTCAAAATACTGGAAGTGAAAGCAAAAATGAATAAATGGGACCTAATTAAAATTAAAAGTTTTGCACAATGAAGGAAACTATAAGCAAAGTGAAAAGACAGCCTTCAGAATGGGAGAAAATAATAGCAAGTGAAGCAACTGACAGAAAACTAAGCTCAAAAATATACAAGCAACTCCTGCAGCTCAATTCCAGAAAAATAAAAGACCTAATCAAAAAGTGGGCCAAACTTTCTGTATCCTGATTCATGTCAATGTATGGCAAAACCAATACAGTATTGGAAAGCAAAATAAAGTAAAAATAAAAATTTTTTAAAAAGTGGGCCAAAGAATTAGACAGACATTTCTCCAAAGAAGACATACAGATGGCTAACAAACACATGAAAAGATGCTCAACATCACTCATTATCAGAGAAATGCAAATCAAAACCACAAGGAGGTACCACTTCAAGCCAGTCAGAATGGCTGCTATCCAAAAGTCTAGAAGCAAAAAATGGTGCAGAGGATGTGGAGAAAAGGGAACCCTTTCACTCTGTTGGTGGGAATGCAAACTAGTACAGCCACTATGGAGAACAGTGTGGAGATTCCTTTAAAAACTGGAAACAGAACTGCCATATGACTCAGCAATCCCACTGCTGGGCATACACACCGAGGAAACCAGAATTGAAAGAGACACGTGTACTCCAATATTCATCGCAACACGGGTTATAATAGCCAGGACATGGAATCAACTTAGATGTCCTTTGCCAGACAAATGGATGAGAAAGCTGTGGTACATATATGCAATGAAGTATTACTCAGCCATTAAAAAGAGTACATTTGAATCAGTTCTAATGAAGTGGATGAAACTGGAGCCTATTATACAGAGTAAAGTAAGGCAGAAAGTAAAACTCCAGTACAGTATACTAAAGCATATATATGGAATTTAGAAAGATGGTAATAATAACACTATATGTGAGACAGCAAAAGAGACACAGATGTATAGAACAGTCTTTTGGACTCTGTGGGAGGGGGCGAGGGTGGGATGATTTGGGAGAATGACACTGAATCATGTATATTATCATATGTGAAAAGAATCGCCAGTCCATGTTTGATGCATGAAACAGGGTGTTTGGGGTTGGTGCACTGGGATGATCTAGAGGGATGGGAAAGAAAGGGAGGTGGGAGGGGGTTCAGGATGGGGAACACATGTATACCCATGGCAAATCTATGTCAATGTATGACAAAACACCTACAATATTGTAAAGTAATTAGCCTCCAATTAAAATAAATAAATTTATATTTAAAAAAAGGATAATCCCATGGACAGAGGAGTCTGGCAGGCTTCATTCCATGGGGTCTATAAGAGTTGGATGCAACTGAGGATACACACAACTAAAAATGTAGGATTCTTTAACATTATCAATTATTTATTANTTCCAATGCTTTCAAATAAAGAAAATAACTGTAATAAATAGTAATTTAAAGATATCAGTGAACAGAATAATAACCAAACATATATGCAGAGACAACAAAAGTGCAAAATAATACTAGCTCATTTGGATCAAATTTATTCAGCCCGCAATT
The DNA here is from genome assembly GCA_006410935.1 of Redunca redunca. Classification (NCBI taxonomy): domain Eukaryota; kingdom Metazoa; phylum Chordata; class Mammalia; order Artiodactyla; family Bovidae; genus Redunca; species Redunca redunca. The sequence goes on from SJYQ01096618.1 coordinate 203,877, forward strand.
TTAACCTTTTTCAGTATAACTTAATGAGGATATGCACAGAGATAAACTACCAATAATAGTTTCTCATTTTCTATGAGAAAACAAAAATCAAATAAAACTACTTATTGCCAATTGTTAAAAGAAATGCAATTTTGACATATGTCATGCAAGGTCAACTTAAACCAGTAAAACTGGGCAAGTTTTGAGCTCCTGCATAGTATAAGATATACCAAAATGAGCTAGGCAAAGAAAATGCTATACTGCTCGGGCTTCTCAGATGGCTCTTGTAAAGAATCTTCAGGAGGAAACGGCAAATCACACCAGTATTCTTGCCTGGAAAATTTCATGGACAGAGGAGCCTGGTGAATTAGTCAATGGAGTCACAAAGAATTAGACACAACTGAACACACACAATGATTTTGCTATCTTAAATAGGGGTTTTATTTTATATTGAACAAGATGATTTAATATGGGAAAGCTCCATGAAAAATTAAGGAAGGCAGCTTTTCAAGTTCCAGGCAAGATAGAGGAAAACAGGATTGGATTTACCCTTCTGAATCTCCCAAAAATAAATTAGAAAAAGAAATAATATGAAGGTGAAAAAAAAAAACAACACACTTCTCAAAATACCACTTATCAGGTAATAAAGGAAAGATTGCTGAGAAATAGAAAATAAATTAGGTAAAGCCCAAGTTTTCCCTAGTTTACTGCTTGTCAGGGTTTTAGGGAATGAGGTAGGAGAGGAATCCAGGCAGAAGGGAATGCATCTCCTGAGTGTGGAAGACAAAGTTGAGAGTCCAGGAAGACCAAAGCAAGTAGAATTTCCAGGAGAATCACAAGAGAGCACTGAAGTAAGCAGAGTGTCCCCTCTGATTCAGCCTGATATTGATTTACAAATGAATGCCAAGAAACTACCTTAAGCAAGGAAAACAAACACCTGAACAGATTAAAGGGAACAACCCCCTTTAAAAATGGGGATGAAATAGTACTTGCTGCCATGAGTCAGCTCAGAAAAACTAAAAATTCACACAGACTGGATGTAGTACCTGGGAAAATAGTGCCTTACCAGTGGAAAATAGTGCCTCTAGCAGTGCCCTAGATGGAGAACTGCTCCAAGATACACCATTAAAGCAAGACCTAGAAGAATCAAACTGTCTCCAAATAGCTCAACTGCAACTCAGAAGAAAAAGAAAAAATCCCTTCAGGATATTTTTACCAATAAATAAATTTCCAAAACCCAACAAAATTAAATTCATAATCTGGCATTTAACCAAGTTACCAAGCATGCAAAGAAACAAGAAAGCATAATCCATTATGAGAAGAATTATCAATCAAATGAAATGAACCCAAAGCGAATACAGATGATAGTATCAATAGACAAGGACATAAAAACAGTTATTCTGTATAATCAAAAATTTGTATATAGAAGATTTTATTTTATTTTAATTTTTATTAAAAAGATTCATTGAACTTCAAGAGGTGAAAGCTAAAATACCCTGGATGAAAAATACACTGATTAGGATGAGTGACAGATTAAATACCAAAGAGCATGAAATAAGTGAACTTGAAAACTAGCAATTAAAGTTACAGTAATCCTCCCTTTTTCATGGTTTTACTTAACCAGTTTCAGTTACTTTCAGTCAACAGCAGTCTGAAAATTAAATGGAAAGTTCCAGAAACAATTCACAGATATTAAATTTCATGCCATTATGAGTAGTGTAAAAAAATCTTGCACCATCCTGCACTTCCAAGCTGTATACATTACCTGCCCATTAATCACTATTAGTAGTCGTCTTGGTTTTCAGATTGATTGTCATGACACCACAGTGCTTGTGCTCAAGTAATCCTTGTTTTACTTAATAATGAAATCAAAGCATAAGTGTAGTGATGCTGGCAACTCAAATACGACAAAGAGAAGCCTTAAGTCAGCTTAGTGAGAAAAAAAGAAACATCCTAAAGTTGCTAAGATCTACAGCAAGAATGAATCCATGAAACTGTGATGGAAAAAGAATTTGGGTTATTTTTTCTCTAATACCTCAATCTGCAAATTATGACCTCAGTGTATAAGTGCTCCAGTTAAGATGGAAAAGGCATTATATCTGTGCAAATGATTTTTGAGAGATCACACTCATATAACTTTTATTAAAACATATTTTTGTAATTGTCATATTTTATTATAGATTTTGTTGCTAACTCTGTACCATTTAATTCATACAAAAATTTGAATCATAGGTAATTATATACAGAAAGAGAATTCCAGGAAAAAAACATCTACTCCTGCTTCATTAACTATGCTAAATATTTTGCCAGTGTGGATCACAACAAACTATGGAAAATTCTTAAAGAGATGAAAATACCAGATCACATTACTTGCCTTCTGATAAATCTGTATGCAGGTCAAGAAGCAACAGTTAGAACCAGACATGGAACAACAGACTGGTTCCAAATTGTTGTCACCCTGGTTACTTAACTTATATGCAGAGAACATCAGGTGAAATGCTTGGCTGGATGAAGGACAAACTGGAATCAATATTGCCAGGACAGATATCAATAACCTTAGATGTGCAGATGATACCATCCTTATGACACAAAGTGAAGAGAAACTAAAGAACCTCTTGATAAAAGTGAAAGAGGAAAGTAAAAAAGTTGGCTTAGAAATCAATATTCAGAAAACCAAATCATGGAAATCTGGCTCAATCTCCTCATGGCAAATAGATGGGGAAACAATGGAAACAGTCACAGACTTTATGTTCTTGGGCTCCAAAATCACTTCAGAGGGTCACGGCAGCCATGAAAATAATATAGGCTTGCCCACTGGTAGAAAAGCTATGACTAACCTAGACAGCCTATTAAAATGCAGAGACATTACTTTGCTATCAAAGGTCTATCTAGTCAAAGCTATGGTTTTTCCAGTAGTCATGTATGGATGTGAGAGTCGGACCATAAAGAAAGTTGAGCGCTGAAGAATTGATGCTTCTGAACTGAGAAGACTAGGAGATCAAACCAGTCAATCCTAAAAGAAATCAGTCCTGAACATTCCATTGGAAGGTATGATGCTGAAGCTCCAACACTTTGGCTACTTGATATGAAGAACTGACTCATTGGAAAAGATGCTGGTGATGGAAAAGACTGAAGGCAGACGGAGAATGGAATGACAGAGGATGAGATAGTTGGATGGCATCACTGAATTCATAAATATGAGTTTGCACAAGCTCCAGCAGTTGATGATGGAGAGGGAAACCTGGTATGCTGCAGTCCATGCGGTTGCAAAGACTCGGACATGGCTGAGTGACTGAAGTGAACGTATTCAGTTTCAGGCATCCACAGGGAATCTTGGAATCCTTCCCTGGAAGATATGGAAGCAGGAGGGGACTACTGTATCTAAAGTAAAGCATACAAAGAAAAAAAAGTTAAAAATAAATTACGAGTATCAATAATCTGTGAGATAATTTCAAGAGTCAAAATATTTATGTAATTGAAGTACCTAAGGTGGAAAAAAAAATCTGAAAATGATATTTTTCCAAATCAGTTTGAAGTATGAGCCCAAAAGGCAAGGTCATTGCTCACCAGAAACATGAAGAAAACTAGACCAAGTTATAAAAAATTGAATTGCTCAAACTAGCGATAAAGAGAAAATGTTAAAGCAGTTAGAAAATTAAAAGGTGTCGAAGCAAACAATAATGGTAATGGCACATTTCCCATCAGAAATACTTCAAGTGAGGACAAAGTGAAGATAATTTTCAAATTAGTGGGAAAAAAAAAAAACTGCCAACTTAGAATTCTATACAAAGTGAGGTATGTCATAAAAATATTGGTGAAATGAAGGTATTTTTGACATACTGAAAATGTTCACCAATAGAGATGTTCACGTTGGAAAAGGTTATCATAGGAAATGTAGATCTACATAAAAGAACTGAGGAGCATTGGGGATTGCATCCAGATGGGAAAATCTAGAAGATGTTTATTATTGAAATCACTTTGAAGGACAATTAATTCTGCAAGAATCAGTAAGAAATTAGAAGACTTGAACAAAGCTATCAACCACCTCAACCTAAGTCACATCTTCAGAACACTCTAACAAGAGCACATGCATATTTTTTCCATGTATATATGGAAAATTGACCAAGATAAACCATGATATGATAATTTATCAAGCCTCATTAAACTTAAAATGATTAAAATCATTCAAAGTTTGTTATATAATTACAATGGAATTAAACTGAATATCTGTAACACAAGGACATTTTGATTATCCCCAACATTTGATTCATTTGAAAAGACCCTGATGCTGGGAAAGATCGATGGTGGGAGGAGAAGCGGACGACAGAAGATAAGTGTAGCATCACCAACACAATAGACATGAGTTTGAGTAAACTCCAGGAGTTGGTGATGGACAGGGAAGCCTGACACACTGCAGTCCATGGTGTAAGAAAGAGTCAGACACGAATGAGCCACTGAACTGAACTGGACATTTGGAAAATAAAATAATCCTTCATAATGTATGGGACAAAATATTATCTAAAGATAAAAAAGGTATTGTTAGCTAAGTGAAAATAAAACTCAATAAATTAGATCTGTGTGTTCAAGGGAATTGATATCAGCATGTGCCTAAAGTAAAACAGTTGGAGCAGCAAGGGAGTTCCAGAAAAACATCTATTTTTGCTTTATTGGCTATGCCAAAGCCTTTGTGTGGATCACAATATACTGTGGAAAATTCTGAAAGAGATGGGAATACCAGACCACCTGATCTGCCTCGTGAGAAATCTATATGCAGGTCAGGAAGCAACAGTTAGAACCAGACATGGAACAACAGACTGGTTCCAAATAGGGAAAGGAGTACATCAAGGCTGTATATTGTCACCCTGCTTATTTAACTTATATGAAGAGTACATCATTAGAAATGCTGGGCTGGAAGAAGCACAAGCTGAAATCAAGATTGCCAGGAGAAATATCAATAACCTCAGATATGTAGATGACACCACCCTTATGGCAGAAAGTAAAGAGGAACTAAACAGCCTCTTGATGAAAGAGAAAGAGGAGAGTGAAAAAGTTGGTTTAAAGCTCAACATTCAGAAAACTAAGATCATGGCATCTTATCCAATCACTTCATGGCAAATAGATGGAGAAACAGCGGAAACAGTGGCAGACTTTACTTAGAGGGGAGGGGCTCCAAAATCACTGCAGATGGTGGCTGAAGCCATGAAATTAAAAGATGCTTACCCCTTGGGAGAAAAGTTATGACCAACCTAGACAGCATATTAAAAGACAAAAACATTACTTTGCCAACAAAGGTCCACCTAGTCAAGGCTATGGTTTTTCTAGTAGTCATGTATGGATGTGAAAGATGGAGTATAAAGAAAGCTGAGTGCTGAAGAAGTGATGCTCTTGAACTGTGGTGTTGGAGAAGACTCTTGAGAGTGCCTTGAACTGCAATGAGATACAACCAGTCCATCCTAAAAGAAATCAGTAGTGAATATTCATTGGAAGGACTGATGTTAAAGCTGAAATTCCAAAACTTTGGCCACTTGATGTGAAGAGCCGACTCATTTGAAAAGCCCCTGATGCTGGGAAAGATTGAAGGTGGGAGGAGAAGGGGATGACAGAAAATGAGATGCTTGGATGGCATCACCAACTCAATGGACATGAGTTGGGTAAACTCCAGGCACTGGTGATGGACAGCGAGGCCTGGAGTGCTGCAGTCCATGAGGTCACAAAGAGTTGAACACGACTGAACAACTGAACTGAACTGAACTGAAAGTAAAACAGGCGGTCTGAAATCAACGACCTCAGATTCCAACTTAAGAAACTGTAAAAGGATGAACAAATTAAATCCAGCAGGAAAAATAAATAAAATAAAAAGGAAAAAAAAATAATAGGAAAAAAAACCCAAAGAAACAAAGATATGGTTCTGTTTGAAGATCAATTAAAGTGATAAAACTTCAGACTCACCAGTAAGAAAAAAAATAAAAGTTACAAGCTATAAACTACAAGAAAAAAAAAGTGACATTATTACAGAACCAAGAGTTATTTAAAGGGAAGTAAAGAAATGTTATAATACTGTGACTATAAATTTGACAACACAGAAGATATGAACAAATTACTTTAAATAATATCATCAAAAAGAATGTGATGATCTGTACAGTCCTGAATCAATTGAACAGAATTTTTTGGCTTTTTTCTCATAAACAAAACTGCAAGTCAAGATGGCTTCAGTGATTAATTTATCATACATTTAAGGAGGAAATAGTACTCATCATACACAAACTGTTCCATTAAATTGAAGAAGGGAAAAATATGTACAACTCATTCCATCAGGCCAGAATTACTCTGAGCCCATAAACAGACAACAATATTATATGAAAACTCATATCAACATGCCTCATGAATATAAATCCTAGACTTCTAAACAATACTTTAGTTATTAGAAGCCAAACATATTTTTTCAATAGCCAAAGGTTTTTGCCCTAGAAATGCAAGATTATTTTAAAGTTTGAAAATAAAATCAATGTAATTCATCATAATATAATAATAATCTAAAAAAGAGAAACGGTAGAACCATTCCAATCATCTCACCAAGATAAAAAAAAAAAAAACAGGTTGATGATCTGTGATAACCTATAAGAGGGGATGGGGTTGTCGGATGGAGGGTCCTGAGGGAAGGGATAAGGGATATATGTATACATATAGATGATTCACTTTGTGGTACAGCATAAACTAACACAACATTGTAAAGCAATTATACTCTGTTAAAAAAAAAAAAAGGTGAAAAAATATTTGAGAAAATCCAACATCCATTCTGGTAAAATAGTGACCATCAAACTAGGTAGAGGAGGAAAATTCATCTTTCTTATAAAGGGAATATCCCCAAATCCTACAGCTAATATATCATTTAGTGGAGTAAAGGGTAATGTAAAGGATGTCTGAATTCACCACTGCTACTCTGTCTTGACCTAGAGGTTTTAGTCAGTGTGGTGTGTATGTGTGTGTGTCTGTGTGTGCACACACTCATGTGCACACTCAGTTGCTAAGTCATATGTGACTCTATCTTTGTGACCCATGGACTGTACACCACCAGGCTCCTCTGTCCCTGGAATTTTGCAGGCAAGAACAGTGGGGCAGGTTGTCATTTCCTACTCCAGGGGATCTTCCCAACCCAGGGATCAAAACCAAATCTACTGAATCTCCTGCACTGGCAGGGAGACTCTTTACTGCCGTGCCACCTGGGAACCCTCCTGCCAGTGCTGGAAACATAAGAGACACTGGTTCAATTATTGGGTCAGGAAGATCTCCTGGAGGAGGGCATGGCAACCCACTTCAGTATTCAGGCCTGGAGATTCCCACTGACAGAGTAGCTGGTGGACTGTGGTCCACAGGGTTGCAAAGAGTCAGAAACCACTGAAGCAGTTTAGCACACATCTGTGAAGCGCTCTAGCTGCTAATATTAGGTTAGTAAAAAGAAAGCCATTCACATTTAAAAACATAAGTAAAACATTTTATATACACAAGCTGGAATCAATTCATGTCAATGTTTGGCAAAACCAATACAGTAATGTAAAGTAAACCAAAGTTAAAATAAAAATTAAAAAAAAAAAAGATTGCTGGGAGAAATATCAATAACCTCACATATGCAGATGACAGCACCCTTATGGCAGAAAGTGAAGAGGAGCTAAAAAGCCTCTTGATGAAAGTGAAAGAGGAGAATGAAAAAGTTGGCTTAAAGCTCAATATTCAGAAAATGAAGATCATGGCATCCGGTCCCATCACTTCATGGGAAATAGATGGGGAAACTGTGGAAACAGTGTCAGACTTTATTTTGGGGGGCTCCAAAATCACTGCAGATGGTGATTGCAGCCATGAAATTAAAAGACGCTTACTCCTTGGAAGAAAAGTTATGACCAACCTAGATAGTATATTCAAAAGCAGAGATATTATTTTGCCGACTAAGGTCTATCTAGTCAAGGCTATGGCTTTTCCTGTGGTCCTGTATGGATGTGAGAGTTGGACTGTAAAGAAGGCTGAGCGCCAAAGAATTGATGCTTTTGAACTGTGGTGTTGGAGAAGACTCTTGAGAGTCCCTTGGACTGCAAGGAGGTCCAACCAGTCCATTCTGAAGGAGATCAACCCTGGGATTTCTTTGGAAGGAATGATGCTAAAGCTGAAGCTCCAGTACTTTGGCCACCTCATGTGAAGAGTTGACTCATTGGAAAAGACTCTGATGCTGGGAGGGATGGGGGCAGGAGGAGAAGGGGAAGACTGAGGATGAGATGGCTGGATGGCATCATGGACTGGATGGATGTGAGTCTGAGCGAACTCCAGGAGATGGTGGTGAACAGGGAAGCCTGGTGTGCTGCAATTCATGGGGTCGTAAAGAGTCGCAAAGAGGTCACAACTGAGGGACTGAACTGAACTGAACTGAATATTACAGATTGTATAGAAAATCCAATAGAATCTACAAACTAGCTACAAATAGGTGAGATTAGCAAGGTTATAAGATTTAAGATCAATATACAAAAAAAATTGTATTTGTATGGTGGCATTGAACAATAAAGAATTAAAATTAAAAATGCCATTTAAAATAGCATCCAAAAATAATAAATACTTAGATGTACATTTGAAAAAAACACATAGGGAACTACAAAATATTGCTGATGAAAAATAAATGTACATTTATTGGCATGTCCATTTACATAAGTGGAAAGATATAGTATGTTCAAAGATCAGAAGACTCCACATTTCTAATATGTCAATTTTCCCAAATATATTTCATCTACAGATTCAACATAATCCCAGTCAAAAGCCCAGCAGTCTTTTTTCCTCTGGATATTCAAAGAAAGTAGAATATCATAAATATCACTGAAAAAACAGTCAGAGGGGTATGAACACTTATTTTGAAGCTTATGATAAAGATGTGAAAATAGACAAATCAGGAGAACAAAATAGAGTTTAGGAACAAATCTACGCATGTATGGCAACTGCTCTTTCAACAAAGGTTTAACATTTAGTTTAAAACAACAGGATGCTGTCACTCCGCTGCTTGATGTAACATAAAAACAAAAGTTTTAGGAGTCAGAATTAGATAATATAGTTTTGACTTGGTTACTATGCAGCTTGTGACCTTGAGCAACTCACTACCTTTTGTATCCTGCCTTTCTTTATCTGTTGCACTGTGATAGTTAAAGTTTTTTAAGCTCTGAAAATCTGATTTGATTCACAGTAGGTTATTCATAGTCATCATAAATATATGTGAGATTCTTTAGATTTTAAGTAGTAGAAAGGATATTACTGATTGTACTAACAGAACATGACTAAGTACAGCATGATAATTTTTCTGTAATCCTTTTTTCAAGTAAAATCTAATTATAATTATAAAATTTTGTTTTTGCTTTTACAAAATAAAATATGTAATACATTTATCAAAACCTAATTAATTCTTCTTTGGAATAGTTTCCTATGTGATAGAACCATTTAAAAAGNTAAGAAAAAACATAATGAGAAAATCTTTGTGATCTTGGGTTAAAATATTTGTTAGGTATAAAACCAAAACAAAACATAGATGTATAAAAATAGATTGGATCAATAATAAAATTTCTGCTTATCAGAAGAAACTAATATAAGAGGATAAAAAGATAAGTCAGAGATTGGGATAAAATATTTTCAAAG
>SJYQ01096618.1:213614-239261 GCA_006410935.1 Redunca redunca
ACATAGCCATCAAAAAGATATACAGATGGCAAGTAAGCATATGAAAATATGTTCTGTATCACCAGTCATTATGGTATTGTAAAATAAAACTACAGTGTGATACTACTACTCACTGAGTAGAATGGTTAAAATTAAAAGGAACAATCATACCAAATGTTGGTGATGATGTGAAGGAACTCCTATACAATGCTAATGGAAACACGAAATGGTACAGCTATTCTGGAAATAATTTAATGATTTCATAAAATGCCAATTTTAAGAAAAACTGTGGAAATTTCTTAAAAAGATGTAAGTACTAGACTACCTTACTTGACTCCTGAGAAATATGTATGCAGGTCAAGAAGCAACAGTTAGAACTGAAGAATTGGTGCTTTTGAACTGTGGTGTTGGAGAAGACTCTTGAGAGTAGTCCCTTGGACTGCAAGGAGATCCAACCAGTCCATTCTAAAGAAGATTGGTCCTGAGTGTTCTTTGGAAGGAATGATGCTAAAGCTGAAACTCCAGTACTTTGGCCACCTCATGTGAAGAGCTGACTCACTGGAAAAAGCTTTGATACTGGGAGGGATTGGGGGCAGGAGGAGAAGGGGACGACAGAGGATAAGATGACTGGATGGCATCACTGACTCGATGGACGTGAATCTGAGTGAACTCCGGGAGTTGGTGACGGACAGGGAGGCCTGGCATTCTGCGATTCATGGGGTCACAAAGAGTCAGACACGACTGAGCGACTGAACTGAACTGAAGTGAGTACCTTGTGATGGCCATGTGCAGTTCTATAAGTAATCTCAGCTGTTACACAGCAATGCAAATTCATTGTACAGAACATGGGGTGAGGGGTTGGGGTGAGAGAGCCTGGCCAGCTCCCATGTTAATTTCTGCACAATCTAGAAGCAAAATTTATCTTATGAGAAAAAATAAAACAAAAGAGGAATGCAAACAACCCTAGTTAAAATATAATGTGGAATAAATTGTTAAGCTTATGAATTTGACATCATTAAATGTACCAAGTATCTGAAAAATGGGACTATTTGTACTTTTCCCCTCCAGTTTTATATTCTAGATGCTTCCATCACCCAGTGCCAGGGACTTTCTATCAAGTGGTCTCCATGCAGAAGAGCAGTCTAATGTTAGCAAAGGCAATGTCATTATCATTTACAACACAAATAAATTTGGGGGTGACAAAAAGAACAAAACACTGACCCATGTAATAAGTCAAGTCAATTTGATGAAACTCAAATCAAATATCCTTTGACACTTTGACATTATCTTGGCTTAAGTGAAAGAGGAGAGTGAAAAAGTTGGCTTAATGCTCAACATTCAGAAAACGAAGATCATGGCATCCGGTCCCATCACTTCATGGGAAATAGATGGGGAAACAGTGGAAACAGTGTCAGACTTTATTTTTGGGGGCTCCAAAATCACTGCAGATGGTGACCACAGCCATGAAATTAAAAGATACTTACTCCTTGGAAGGAAAGCTATGATCAACCTAGATAGCATATTCAAAAGCAGAGGCATTACTTTGCCAACTAAGGTCTGTCTAGTCAAAGCTATGGTTTTTCCAGTAGCCATGTATGGATGTGAGAGTTGGACTGTGAAGAAGGCTGAGCGCCGAAGAATTGATGCTTTTGAACTGTGGTGTTGGAGAAGACTCTTGAGAGTCCCTTGGACTGCAAGGAGGTCCAAGCAGTCCATTCTGAGGGAGATCAGCCCTGGGATTTCTTTGGAAGGAATGATGCTAAAGCTGAGACTCCAGTACTTTGGCCACCTCATGTGAAGAGTTGACTCATTGGAAAAGACTTTGATGCTGGGAGGGATTAGGGGCAGGAGGAAAAGGGGAAGACTGAGGATGAGATGGCTGGATGGCATCACGGACTGGATGGACGTGAGTCTGAGTGAACTCTGGGAGATGGTGATGGACAGGGAGGCCTGGCGTGCTGCAATTCATGGGGTCGCAAAGAGTTGAACATGACTGAGTGACTGAACTGAACTGAACTGGCTTATTTAAATCCCATCAAAAATCATTGGCACAATTAAGATGTTATCAGCATAAAATAGAGTTTAATATCTTTAAAATATTTATAAGATTTTCATGGTAACCGCAAACCAAAAATTTACAGTACACATGCCTAATGACCAATAGAAAGTACCACAAGCATGCCACTACCGAAAATAATCAACTCACAAAAACAGGCAGCAAGGGAGAAAAAAGGAACAAGGGAACTACCAAATAGCCAAAAAAAAAAAATAAATAAATAAACAAAACAAAACAATAAAATGACATTAGAATGTCAATAAATATCACTAATTATTCTGAATATAAATGGAATATATTCTCTGATCAAAAAACACAGAGTGACTTGATGGATTAAAAATGAAAAAGGCACAATAATATGCAACCTTCCAGAGATTCATTCCTGCTTTAAGGAACATATAGGATTAAAGTGAATGTATAGAAAAAGATATTCCAAGCAAGTGGAAACCAAATGAAAGCAAAAGTAGCTATACTTATATAATTCAAAACACACTTTAAGCAAATAACAAGTTATAAAGAAGGTCACTAATGAAAATAAGGCCAATAATAAAGAAGCTTTAACAATTATAAATATATATGTACCCAGTAGCAATGTACCTAACATATTAATCAAATATTAATGTATCTGAAGGGTGAAATAGGCAACAGTAAATAAGAATAGCAGACAATGATGCATCAATTTGAACACTGACTGGACGATCCAGGCAGAAAATCAACAAGGAAACAATGAAACTAAACCATATTTTTAACCAGATGGCACTAGCATAGTACACAGAATATTCCAAACAGCTGCAGAATACACATTCTTCTCAAGTTCATGGGGAAAATCCTGTAAAATAAGTCACATGACAGGACACAAGTCTCAGCAAATTTAAGAAGATTAGAATCATATCAAATAATTTTTTGGTCACAATATTATAAGTTAGAAGTATTAACTTATAACTTATTATTTTTTATTTTTTAACTTATTAAGTAATACTTATTAAGTGTTAACTTATTAAGCAGAATGAAAGCTAAAAACTCACAAACACATGACAATTGACAGTGGCACACTTGAACAATTGATAGGTAGGAGAAGAAATCAAAAGGGAAACCAAAAACATCTAGAAAAAAATGACATTGGAAACAGCACACCAATGGGATATAACAAAAGCAGATCTATGAAATAAGTTTATAGCAATAAACACTTACATTAAGGAAAAGGAAAGATCTCAAGAAGTCTGTAATTTAATACCCCTAAGAAACTAGTAAAAGAAAACAACAATAAAAATTCCAAATATACCAGAAGAAAGGAAATAGCAAACATCAAAATATTTAAAAATGAAACGCAGAACAGAAAACCAATACATAAGATCGCTAAAATTAACAGCTGTTTNCAGAAAACTAATACATAAGATCGCTAAAATTAACAGCTGTTTTTAACATATAAAAATTGACAAATTTATAGACAGATTAAGCAGCTAAAATATAAGCAGACACGAAAAGCACATACAATATAACTTATACTCACAGAAACACTAAGGATCATAAAAGGCTACTAAGATAATGATACACCAACAAAATGGATAACCTAGAAGAAGTAGAAAAATTCCTAGAAAATTACAAATTATCAAATTGAATCATAAAAGAAATAGAAAATTGGAAAAGACTAATTACTACTAACAAGATGGATTGATTTAGTAATCAAAAACCACTCACCATAGCAAAGCGTAGGACCATATATTTTCTTTAGTGAATTTTACTACATGTTTAAGGAAGATTTAACCTCAATCATTCTCAACAATTCAAAAATTGGAAGACGAGGAAGGACATCCAAATTCACTTCAGATAATAACAACACAGCAAAAGAAAATTACAGTCTAATATTTGTTATTGTTCAGTTGCTCAGTCGTGAGAGAAATACCAATAGATCAACACTTTGTGACCCCATGGACTGCAACACAGCAGACTTCCCTGTACTTCACCATCTCCCCAGGTTTGCTCAAACTCATGTCCACTGGGTGGGTGAGGACATCCAACTATTTTATCCTCTGTCACCCCCTACTCCTCCTAAATACAACATTTCCCAGCTTCAGGGTCTTTTCCAGTGAGTCAGTTCTTCATATCAGGTGGCCAAAATATCGGAGCTTCAGCTTCAGCAGCAGTTCTTCCAATGAATATTCATGACTGATTTCCTTTAGGATTGACCAATTTGATCTCCTTGCAGTTTAAGGGACTCTCAGGAGTCTTCTCCAATAACACAGGTGGAAAGCCTCAATACTTCCATGCTCAGGCTTCTTTATGATCCAATTCTCATGTCTGTGCATGATTATTAGGAAAATCATAGACTTGACTATATGAGTCTTTGTCAGCAATGTGTTGTCTCTGCTTTTTGAAATACACAGTCTAGGTTAATCATAGCTTTTCTTCCAAGGAAAAAGTGTCTTTTAATTTCATGGCTGCAGTCACCATCTGCAGTGACTTTAGAGCCTGATAAAATAAAGTCTGTCACTATTTCCATTGTTTCCCCATCCTTCCCATGAAGTGATGGGACTGGATGCCATGGCCTTAGTCTTTTGAATGTTGCATTTTAAGCCAACTTTTTCACTCTCCCCTTTCACCTTCATCAAGAGGCTCTTTAGTTCCTTTCTGCTTTCTGCCACAGGGTGGTATCATCCGCATTTCTGAGGTTATTGATATTTCTCCCAGCAATTCTTGATTCCAGCTTGTGCTTCATCCAGCCTGGCATTTCACATGATATATTCTCCATATAAGTTAAATAAGCAGGGTGACAATATACAGCCTTGACATACTCCCTTTTCCAACTTGGGACCAGTGTGTTGTTCCATGTCCAGTTCTAACTTGCATGAACTTGTTCTAATTTCTTGCTTCTTGACTTGCATACAGATTTATCCAGAGACAGGTAAAGTGGTATCATATCCCCATATCTTTAAGAATTTTCCACAGTTTGTTGTGATCCACACAGTCAAATGCTTTAGCATAGTCAGTGAAGCAGAGGTAGATGTTTTTCTAGAATTCTTTTGCTGTTTTTATTGCCAACAGTGTTGGCAATTTGATCTCTGGCTTCTCTGCCTTTTCTAAATCCAGCTTGAACATCTGGAAGCTCTCAGTTCACATACTATTGAAGCCCACCTTCAACGAGTTTGAGCATTACCTTGCTAGCATGTGAAATCAGTGTAATTGTGTGGTAGTTTGAATAACTTAAAATACTTGGCATATATGGATTCAAAAATTCTCAGAAGTATTAGTACACGGATTTCAGAATTACACTTGAAAGATCAAACTGTTTTTCTTCCTGATTTTCAAAGATTGTTCAGCATATGCAAAACAAGATGGTCAACACCACATTAACAAAATCATGAATAAAAATCATACAATCATCTCAATAGATACAAGAAAAAGCTTTTCTTAAAATTCAAAATTCATTTGTGATAAATAGTCTCAATAAAATGGGTATATAGGAAATGTGCCTCAATATAATAAAGGCCACATATGACAAGTTCGCACTTAACATCATGCTCAACAGTGAAAGGTCAAAGGTTTTTCCCCTAAGATCAGGAAATAGATAAAGATTCTCATCCCTAACACTTGTATTCAACATACTACTTGCAGTACTACTCAGAGCAATTAAGCAAAAAAAAAAAAAAGAAAAAAAGAAAGAAANATAATAACAAACTGTAAGAAAGAGAAATTAAGAAAATTCATCTCATTTATAATTGCATCCAAAAAAAAAAAAACTATGAATGAATAATTTTCAACCAAAGAGGTGACACAGGAGAAGACTATACATATGGACATCACCAGATGGTCAACACCAAAATCAGATTGATTATATTATTTGCAGCCAAAGATGGAGAAGCTATATACAGTCAGCAAAAACAAGATCGGGAGTTGACTGTGGTTCAGATCACGAACTCCTTATTGCCAAAGTCAGAAATAAATTGAAGAAAGTAGGGGAAACCATTAAACCATTCAGGTATGACCTAAATAAAATCCCTAACTATTAAATAGTGGAAGTGGGAAATAGATTTAAGGGACTAGGTCTGACAGACAGAGTACCTGATGAACTATCGACAGAAGTTTGTGACATTGTACAGGAGACAGGGAACAAGACCATCCCCAAGAAAAAGAATGCAAAAAAAAAAAAGCAAAATGGCTTTCTGAGGAGGCCTTACAAATAACTGTGAAAAGAAGAGAAGCTCAAACAAAGGAGAAAAGGAAAGATATAACCATCTGAATGGAGAGTTCCAAAGAATAGCAAGGAGAGATAAGAAAGCCTTCCTCAGAGATTAATGCAAAGAAATAGAGGAAAACAATAGAATGGGAAAGACTAGATATCTCTTCAAGAAAATTAGAGATGGCAAGGTAACACTTCATGCAAAGATGGACTCAATAAAGGACAGAAATTGTATGGACCTAACAGAAGCAGAAGATATTAAGAAGAGGTGGCAAGAATACACAGAAGAACTGTACAAAAAAGTTCTTCACAACACAGATAATGATGATGGTGTGACTCACCTAGACAAGTCAAGTGGGCCTTAGGGAACAATACAAAGAAAGATAGTGGAGGTGATGAAATTCCAGTTGAGCTATTTCAAATCCTAAAACATGATGGTGTGAAAGTGATGCACTCAACATGTTAGCACATTTTGGAAAAGTCAGTAGTGGCCATAGGACTGGAAAAGGTCAGTTTTCATTCCAGTCCCTAAGAAAGCAATGCCAAAGAGTACTCGTCTCATAATTGCACTCATCTCACATGCTAGTAATCCTCCAAATTTTCCAAGCCAGGCTTCAACAATACGTGAACAGTGAACTTCCAGACATTAAAGCTGGTTTTAGAAAAGGGAAAAGAACAAGAGATCAAATTCCCATCATACTCTGGATCATCAAAAAAGCAAGAGAGTTCCAGAAAACATCGATTTCTGCTTTATTGACTATGCCTTTGACTGTGAGGATTACAATAAATGGTGGAAAAGTCTGAAAGTGGTAGGAAAACTAGACCACCTGCTTGAACTCTTGATAAATCTGTATGCAGGTCAGGAAGCAACAGTTAGAACTGTACATGGAACAACAGACTGGTTCCAAATAGGAAAAGGAGTATGTCAAGGCTGTATATTGTCACCCTTATTTAACTTATGTGCGGAGTACATCATGAGAAACCCTGGGCTGGATGAAGTGTAAGCTGGGAACAAGACTGCTGGTAGAAATATCAATTACCTCAAATATGCAGATGACATCACAATTATAGTAGAAAGTGAAGAAGACCACTCTCTCCCTCACAAATTCTTCAAAAGATCATTTGAAGAGCCTCTTGATGAAAGTGAAAGAGGAGAATGAAAAAGTTGACTTAAAGCTCAACATTCAGAAAATTAAGATCATGGCATCCGGTCCCATCACTTCATAGCAAACAGATGGGGAAACAGTGGAAACAGTGGCAGACTTTTTTGGGGCTCCAAAATCACTGCAGATGGTGATTCAGCCATGAAATTAAAAGATGCTTACTCCTTGGAAGGAAAATTATGACCAACCTAGGTAGCATATTAAAAAGCAGAGACATTACTTTGCCAACAAATGTCCTTCTAGTCAAGGCTTTTGTTTTTCAAGTAGTAAGGTATGGATGTGAGAGTTGGATTATAAATAAAGTTGAGCAGCAAAGAATTGATGTTTTTGAACTGTGGTGTTAGAGAAGACTCTTGAGAGTTTGTCAAGAGTCCTTGGACTGCAAGGAGATCCAACCAGTCCATCCTAAAGGAGATCAGTCCTGAGTGTACACTGGTAGGACTGATGTTGAAGCTGAAACTCCAATAGTTTGGCCACCTGATACAAAGAACTGACCCATTTGAAAAGACCCTGATCCTGGGAAAGATTGATGGCAGGAAGAGAAGGGCACAATAAAGGATGAGATGGTTGGATGGTATTGCCAACTCAATGGACATGAGTTTGGGAAAACTCTGGGAGTTGATGATGGAGAGGAAGGCCTGGCGTGCTGCAGTCCATGGGATTTCAAAGTGTTGGCTATGACTGAGTGACTGAAATGAACTGAACTGAAAGAGGTGACCCCCTTCCTAAATCACAGCCATTTCATGGAAACAGAGCTTGTGTTACTCAATAAAGCTATAAACCATGGCATATAGTGTCACCCAAAAGAGATGATTCATAGTGAATAGTTCTGACAAAATGTGATCCACTGGAGGAGAGAATGGCAAAGTACTTCAGTATTCTTGCCTGGAAAACCCCATGAACAATTTGAAAAGGAAAAAAAAAATGTGACATAGAAAATTAGTCTCCCATGTCAGAAAGTGTCCAGTGTACTATTTGGGAAGAGCAGGGGTCAATTATTAATAGCTCCAGAAGAATGAGTTCCAAAGCAGAATGATGCTCAATTTTGGATGTGTCTGGTGGTGAAAGTAAAGTCCAGTGCTAAAAGTCAATATTATATGGGAATTTAGAATGTTAGGTCCATAAATCAAGGTAAGTTGGACATGGTCAAGCAGGAGTTGACAATATTGAACATCAACATCTTAGGAGTCAGTGAACTAAAATGGACAGGAATGGGCAAATTTAATTCAGGTGACCTTTACATTACCTACTGTGGGCAAAAATCCATTTAAAGAAATGGAGAAGCCCTAATAGTCAACAAAAGAGTCTGAAATGCAGTACTTTTGTACAACTTCAAAGAACAGAATGATCTCAATTTACTTCCAAGGCAAACCATTCAACATCACAGTAATACAAATCTATGCCCCAGTCATGGATGCCTAGGAACATGAAATTGACTGGTTCAATGAAGTCCTATATTTTCTAGAACTTACACAATAAAAAAAAATGTTAAATTCATGATAAGGGGTAAAATGTAAAACTGAGAAATCAAGAGATATCCAGAATAATAGGGAAGTTTGGCCTTGAAATACAAAATTAAGCAGGACAAATGTTGGTCATAGCAAACACCCTTTTCCAAAAACAGAAGAAACAATTCTACACATGGACAACATCAGATAATCAATATTGGCATCAGATTGATTATATTCTTTGTAGTCAAAGATGGAAAAGCTCTATAGAGTTAGTAAAAACAAGATCTGGAGCTGAATGTGGCTCAAATCATGATCTCCATATTGCAGGCTTCAATTGAAGAAAGTAGGGAAAACCACTAGGCCATTCAGGTATGAATTAAATAAATCAAATCCCTTAAACAGTGGAGATGACAAATAGAGTCAAGGGATTAGATCTGGTAGACAGAGTGCTTGAAGAACTATGAACAGAAGTTCCTACATAGTACTGGAGGCAGTGACCAAAGCCATCCAAAGAAAAAGAAATTCAGAAAGGCAAAGTGGTTATCTGAGAAAGCTTTATGAATAGCTGAAGAAAGAAGAGAAGGGAAAGACAAGGGAGAAAGGGAAAGATATACCCAACTGAATGCAGAGTTCTTAAGAATAATAAAGAGAGATAAGACCTTCTTAAATGAACAAAACAAAGAAATAGATGTAAACAACAGAATGGGAAAGAATAGAAATCTCTTTCAAAAACCTGGAAAGATCAAGGGAACATTTCATGCAAGGACAGGCATGATAAAGGACAGACATGGTAAGGACCTAACAGAAGCAGAAGAGATAAAGAGATGGAAAGAATACACAGAGGAACTACAAAAAAAGTCTTAATGACCTAGGCAACCACAATGGTGCACTCACCTAGAGCCGGATATCCTGGACTGTATAGTCAAGTGGCCCTTAGGAAGGCCCACTATTAAGAACAAAGTTATTGGAGGCGATGGAATTCCAGCTGAGCTATTGAAAATCCTAAAAGCCAAGATGAAGGAATAGGACAGAGAGACCACCCTCTCCCTCACAAATTCTTCAAAAGATAATTTGAATGCTGAGCAACTTCCACAAAACAAATTCTGAACACTGGCAGAGGACACCAGACACCCAGAAAGGCAGCCTAATTAATCTCTTCAAAAGGAGGTAGGACAAAACACAAAAGACAAAAACTGAGGCAAAAGATTTAGGGAAAGGGACCCATCTTGGGGAGGGAGTTGGGAAAGAGGAGAAGTCTCCTTCTCCTGTGATAGAGGTAGGAAACCCTCTCACAGGTGCGTTTGTAGGGAGTTTTGGAATCTTAGAGGGCAACATAACTAGGAGGAAAAAGAAAAGCACACACACACACACACACACACACACAAACACACACACACAATATGTGCTTCACCACAACTGCCAGCTAGGAAGTGGCCCAGACACTCGTGACTGCCAGCAGCGAGTTGGGGCTAGCCAGGGAGGTATGGGCTGCATCATCCATCCTTAGGGTAAGGACCGGGCCTCAATACTCCAAGGACAATTGAGGGAGCTAATGTGAGATAGCAACCTAAACCAAGGGATCACCAGAGAGACAAAATAATAAGATCTTTTTTGCAAAAGTCTCATGGTGAATCCTGGCATACTCACAGAACAAAGGATTGAGCAGATACTAAAGGATAGCAAGCCAGCTATAGGTCCCTCCCTCCCCAGAGGCAGGGAGGTAGGCAAGCGACAGCCAGAGCTGGAAGGCAAGGAGATCAGCTTCCTAGAGGAGACACACAGTACACCTGGGGCTGTGCTTTTGTGGTACACCAGATAACTGAGTGGTGGGAACTGGGATGGTGAATAAGACTTTTGGCCTACCTGGGATGGTATGCTCGCCAAGCACCCAGTCATCTGAGTTGCTTGGACCTGGGAAGGGCACAAAACGCACAACCCGTCCAAGTCTGTGCCCTTGCAGAGCACCAGAGACCTAAGTGTCTTAGACCTGGAAAATGCAGAAAAATGCAGGGCCCACTTGGGACAGAAGTCTTGCAAAGTACTCTAGATACTGAGCAGTGTAGACCCAGGAAGTGCACGTCACCTTGGTTTGGGGAAAACCCAGTGTAGCCCATCCACTGTGAGCACTCCCCACACATGCCAGTAGTATTTGTTTGCAGTGTCCCTCCCTCCCCACTACACAGCTGAAAAAGTGAGTCTAAATAAGTGGACACCTTCACCCCCTTGTGTCAGGGCAAAAATTAGACCTTGAAAAGACTTGCAAACAGTGGAAGCCAACATAAACAAAGAAGGGGAAAACACTTTGGAACCAACAGTTGCAACTGATTAAAACCTTGCATTTAATACTGGTGACATTTTAGGGGCACCTATAGACCTTGAGAACAAGTACAAGCGGGAATAAAGGACTATCTGACACTGAACTGACCCCACACTGCCCAAAACAGCTCCAGAGAAATTCCTATATATAATTTTACTATTATCACTTTTTAATTTAAAAAAAAAAATGGTTTAGTTCTTTCTTACTCCTTTAGCTTTCATTTTTATAGCCTATTATTACCTGTCCCCCCAAAAAAATCTATTTTAAAATATTCCATATTTTTAAAATTATTGTGATTTATTATGTTTTATATTTTTATATTGTATATTTGAGAGTCTAACCTCTGTTCTAGGTTTTTAATCTTTGTTTTTTGATACTACAATTTTGTACCTCTAAAGATCTATCTTCAGTATCAATTTTCACTTAAGGATTTGATCACTGGCTTGATTGCTCTCTGCCTTTTTGACTCTTCCTTTTCTCTTCCAGGTCATCTCTATACCCTTCCTCCCTCTTCTCTTCTCTACATAACTCTGTGAATCTGTCTGGGTATTCCAGACTGTAGAGAGCACTTAGGGATCAGATTAATGTCTAGATTGTTCTCTCCATCTTTGACTCCCCTTTTTCTCCTCCTGGTTACCTCTATCTCCCTCTTCCCTCTTCTCTAAATAACTCTGTGAATTTCTCTAAATAACTCTGTGAATCTCTCTGAGTGTTCCTGGCTGTGGAGAATTGTTTCACCAATAAACGTAGGGGTTTGATCTACACTGTAAGGATGGAGAAATCTTGAGGCTACTGTAAGAGAAGGACTGAAAGCCAGAATCAGGAGGCTTAACTCCAAAGCTTTAGAACATCAGCAAACTCCTGACTCCAGGGAAAATTAATAGACAAGAGGTCACCCAAAAGTCTCCACACTTACACTGAAAGCAGTTTCCACACAAGAGCCAACAAGATCCAGTACAAGATACAGCACAATAATTCTCTATCAAAACAGGAACACAATACTGAACATGCTAAACCCATAGAAACCCAAAAACTCACTATGGGACACTTTGTTGCACTCCAAAAAGAAGAGATCCATTTCCACACACCAGAACACAGACACAAGCTCCCTCAACCAGAAAACCTTAATAAGCCATTAGTCCAACCCCATTCACAGGGAACAGACTCCACAGTTAAGAGGAACCACGAACTTCCAGTCTACAGAAAGGGCACACCAAACAAGCAATGTAAACAAAATGAAAAAGCAGAAAAATATTCAACAGCTGAAGAAACATGATTAAAAAAAAAAACAAGCAAACAAAAGGGGAGGAGATTAAAAAGTCTCCTAAAAAATAATTTAGAATAAGGATAGTAAAGTTGATCCAAAATTAGAAAACCAAATGGAGATACAAATAAATAGACTAAAGACAAGGATTGAGAAGATGTGAGAAATACTTAACAAGGACATAGAAGAAATAAATAATAATATATTAATAATGAATAAGGCAATAACAGACAAAAGCACTCTGGTGGGAACCAAGAGTAGAATAACTGAGGCACAAGATAGGATAAGTGAGTAGAAAATAGCATGGTGGAAATAAACAGAGAGGAAAAAACAAACAAAAAAATTAAAAGAAATGAGGGAAGCTTCAGATACCTCTGGGACAAGGTTAAATACCCAAAAATAGAATCATAGTTTTCCTAGAAGAAGAAGAAAAAAAGAAAGGGCATGAGAAAATACTTGAAGAGATAATAGACTAAAACTTCCCTAAAATGGGGAAGGAAACAGCCACCCAAGTCCAAGATACCCAGAGAGTCCCAAACAGGATTAAACCCAAGGCAAAACAACCCAAGACATATTAATCAAACTAACAAAGATCAAATACAAAGAGAAAATATTAAAGCAGCAGGGGAAAAACAACAAATAACACACAAGGAGATCCTCATAAGGATAACAACTGATCTTTCAATAAAAATATCCAGGTCAGAAGGGAATTGCAGGACATACTTAAAGTGATGAAAGAGAAAAATATACAACCATGATTACTCTACCCAGAAAGGATCTCATTCAGATATGAAAGGAAAATCAAAAGTTTTACAGATAAGCAAAATCTGAAAGAATTCGGTACCACTAAATCATCTCTTCAACAAATGCTAAAAAATCTTCTCTAGACAGGAAACACAGTAAAGGTTTATACAAATGAACCTAAAACAACCAAGTAAATGTTAATGGGATCATACTTATCAACAATTTTCTTAAATGTAAATGCATTAAATGATCCAACCAAAAGACAAAGACTGGCTGAATGGATACAAACATATATCCTACCTGCAAGAGATGCACCTGAAACCTAGGGATACATACAGACTGAAAGCGAAGGGCTGGAAAAAGTTATTTCATGCAAATAGGGACAAAAAGAAAGCAGGAGTAGCAATATTTAATCAGACAAATTAAACTGTGAAATAAAGACCATGATAAGATACAAAGATGGATACTACATAATGATCAAAGATCAAGCCAAGAGGATATAGCAATTATAAATATATATGCACCCAACATTTGTAAGGCAAATGCTAACAAGTATGAAATGGAAAATTAACAGTAACACAATAATAGTGGGGGACTTTAATACCCCTCTCACACCTATGATCAACCAAACAAAAAAACTAGCAAGGAAACACAAGCTCTAGATGATACAATGGAACAGTTAGACCTAATTTATATCTATAGGGCATTTCATACAAAAACAATGGAACTCACCTTTTTCTCAAGTGCACTCGGTATATTCTCCAGGATAAATCATATCCTGGGCCATAAATCTAGCCTTGGTAAATTCAAAAAATTGAAATCATTTCACGTATCTTTTTCAATCACAATGCAGTAAGATTAAGGAAAATAATTCTTAAAAATACAAACATATGGAGGCTATAAAACACGTTTCTGAATAACCAACGAATAAAGGAAGACATCAAAAAGGAAAGAACAGTGTGGAGACTCCTTAAAAAATTGCAAATAGAACTGCCTTATGATCCAGCAATCCCACTACTGGGCATACACACCGAGGAAACCAGAATAGAAAGAGACACATGTACCCCAATGTTCATTGCAGAACTGTTTATAATAGCCAGAACATGGAAATAACCTAGATGTCCATCAGCAGATGAATGGATAAGAAAGCTGTGGTACATATACACAAAGGAGAATTACTCAGCCATTAAAAAGAATACATTTGAATCAGTTCTAAGGAGATGGATGGAACTGGAACCAATTATACAGAGTGAGGTAAGCCAGAAAGAAAAACACCAATACAGTATACTAACACATATATATGGAATTTAGAAAGATGGTGATGATGACCCTGTATGCGAGACAAAAAAAGAGACTCAGATCTAGAGAGTGAACTTTTGGACTCTGGGGGAGAGGGTGAGGGTGGGATGAGATGGGAGAATGGCATTGAAATATGTATACTATCATGTAAGAAACGAATTGCCAGTCGATGTCTGATGCAGGATGCAGGATGCTTGGGGCTGGTGCATGGGGCGGACCCAGAGAGATGGCATGGGGTGGGAGGTGGGAGGGGATTCATGTTTGGGAACGCATGTACACTCGTGGTGAATTCATGTCAATGTTTGGCAAAACCAATACAGTATTGTAAAGTAAACTAAAGTTAAAATAAAAATTAAAAAATATGCATAGAAACAAATCAAAATGAAAACATGATAACCCAAAACCTATGGGATTCAGTAAAAACAGTGCTAAGAGGGAGATTCATAGCAGTACAAGCCTACATCAATGAACAAGAGAAACATCAAATATACAACTGAACTTTACATCTAAACTAGATGTAAAGAAAAAAAAAAACTAGAGAGAGAAGAATAAAAAGAAGTTCAAAGTTAGTAGAAGGAAAGAAATTATAAAAATCAGAGAAAAATTAAATGAAAAAGAAATGAAGGAGACTACAGCAAAAATCAACAAAACAAAAACTGGTTCTTTGAGAAGATAAATAAAATAGACAAACCATTAAGCCAGACTCATCAAGACAAAAAGGGAAAAGAATCAAATTAATAAAATTAGAAATGAAAATGGAAACATCACAACTGAAAGCACAGATATATGAAAGATCATAACAGACTACTATGAGCAATTATATGCCAATAAAATGGACAACTTGGAAGATATGGACAAATTCTTAGAAAAGTATAACCTTCCAAAAGTGAACCAGGAAGAAATAGAAAATCTTATCAGACTGATCACAAGCACGGAAATTGAAGCCGTAATCAAAAACCTTCCAACAAATGAAAGCCCAGGACCAGATGCCTTCATGGGTGAATTCTACTAAAAATTTAGAGAGTTAACACCTATATTACTCAAACTCTTCCAGAAAATTGCAGAGGAAGGCAAACTCCCAAATTCATTCTATGAGTCGATCACCACCCTAATACCAAAACTAGACAAAGATGTCACACATACACACAAAACTGCAGGTCAATATCATTGATGAACATAGATGCAAAAATCCTCAACAAAATTCTAGCAAACCGAATCCAACAATATATTAAGAAGATCATACATCATGACCAAGTGGGCCTTATGGTAGGGATGCAAGGATTCTTCAATATCCACAAATTAATGAATGTGATATACCATATTAACAAATTGAAAGATTAGAAAAAAATTATCTCAGTAGATGCAGAGAAGGACTTTGACAAAATTCAACACCCATTTATACTTAAAAAAAAAAAAACTCTCCTAAAAGTAGGCATAAAAGGAGCATACATCAGCAAAATAAAAACCATATACGACAAACACATAGCAAACATTATCCTCAATGGCGAGAAATTGAAAGCATTTCCTCTAAAAACAGAGACAAGACAAGGGTGCCTACCCTCACCACTGGTATTCAACATAGTTTTGGAAGTCCTAGCCACAGCAATCAGAGAATAAAAGGAAATAAAAGAATCCATATTGGAAAAGAAGAATTAAAACTCTCACTGTTAGCAGATGACAAAATCTTTGATATAGAAACCCTAAAGATATCACGAGAAAATTACTAGAGCTAGTTAATGAATATAGTAAAGTTTCAGGATATAAAATTAAAACACAGAAATCCTTTGCATTTCTATACCCTAACAGTGAGAAAACAGAAATACAAATTAAGGAAACAAGCCCATCCCACTATTGCAACCAAAAGAATAAAATACTTAGGAACACATTCACGTAAAGAAACAAAAGACCTATATATAGAAAGCTATAAGACACTGATGAAAGAGATTTTAAAAATGACATAAATACATGGAGAAATATATCATGTTCAGGATTTGGAAGAATCAATATAGTAAAAATCAGGATACTACATAAAGGAATCTATAGATTCAACACAACCCCTATCAAACTACTAACAGTATTTCTAACAGAACTAGAACAATTAATTTCACAATTTGTATGGAAACACAAAACCCTCGAATAGCCAAAGCAATCTTGAGAAAGAAGAAAGGAACTGGAGGAATCAACTTGCCTGACTTCAGGCTCTACTACAAAGCCACAGTCATCAAGATGGTATGGTACTGGCACAAAGACAGAAATATAGGTCAATGAAACAAAATAGAAAGGCCAGAGATAAATCCACACACCAATGCACACCTTATCTTTGACAAATGAGGCAAAGATATACAATGAAGAGAAGACAATCTCTTTAATTGGTGGTACTGGGGAAACTGGTCAACCACAAGTAAAGGAATGAAACTAGAAGACTTTCTAACACCATACACAGAAATAAAATGGATTAAAAATCTAGATGTAAGACCAGAAACTATAAAACTCCTAGGGGAAAACATAGGTAGAACACTCCCTTACATAAATCACAGCAAGATCCTCTATGATCCACCTCCCAGAGTAACAGAAATAAAAACAAAAATTAAAACATTGGACCTAATTAAACTTAAAAACTTTTGCACAACAAAGGAAACTATAAGAAAGGTGAAAGAAAGCCTTCAGAATGGGAGAAAATAATAGAAAATGAAGCAACTGACAAAAGAATTAATCTCCAAAATATGCAAGTAGAACATGCAGCTCAATACCAGAAAAATAAACAACTCAATCAAAAAGTGGGTCAAAGTTCTTAACAGATTTTTCTCTAAAGAAGACATGCAGATGGCTAACATATGAAAAGATTCTCAACACCACTCATTATCAGAGAAATGCAAATCAAAACCACAATGAGGTACCATCTCACACTGGTCAGAATGGCTGCCATCAAAAAGTCTACAAACAATAAATACTGGAGAGAGTCTGCAGAAAAGGAAACCCTCTTACACTGTTGGGGGAAAGGCAAACTAGTACAGCCACTATGAAAAACTGTGGAGATTCCTTAAAAAATTAGAAATAGAACTGCCATACGACCCAGCATTTCCACTGCTGGGCATACACACTGAGGAAACCAGAAATGAAAGAGACACATGTACCTCAATGTTCATTGCAGCAGTTTATAATAGTTTGGAAATGGAAGCAACCTCGATGTCCATTGGCAGATTAATACATGAGGAAGTTGTGGTACATATTCATGATGGAATATTACTCAACTTTAAAAACCACACACACATTTGAGTCAGTTCTAATGAGGTGGATAAAACCAGAGCCTATCATATAGAGGGTAGTAAGCCAGAAAGAGAAACATCAATACAGTATATTAACACATATATATGAAATTTAGAAAGACAGTAATGACGAACCTATATATAAGACAGCAAAAGAGACACAGATGCAAAGAACAGACTTTGGACTATGTGGAAGAAGGTGAGGGTGGGACGATGTGAGAGAATGGCATTGAAACATGTATACTACTATATGTAAAATGGATGACCAGTGCAAGTTTGATGCATGAAGCAGGGCACTCAAAGCTGATGATCTGGGACAACCCAAGGGATGGGGTAGGGAGGGAGGGAGGATCGGGATTCAGGATGGTGGGATACATGTACACCCATGGCTGACTCATGTCAATGTATGGCAAAAACCACCACAATATTGTAAAGTAATTAGCCTCCAATTAAAATGAATAAATTAATTTAAAAAATAAAACCCTAAAAGATGATGCTGTATAAGTACTGCATTCAACATGTCAGCAAATTTGGAAAATTCAGCTGTGGTCACAGGACTGGAAAACGTCAGTTTTCATACCAATCCCAAAGAAGGGCAATTTAAATGATGTTAAAACTACAGTACTATTGCACTCATTTCAGATGCTAGGAAGGTGATGCTCAAAATCTTTCAAGTTAGGCTTCAGCAGTATGTGAATCAAAAACTTCCAGATGTAAAATCTGGGTTTGGAAAAGGTAGAGGAGCCAGAGGTCAAATTGCCAGCATTCGTTGGATCATGCAGAAGGCAAATAAATTACAGGAAAATATCTACTTCTGCTTCATTGACTCTACTAAAGCTTTTGATTATGTGGATCACAAGAATTCTCAAGGAGACCATCTTACTTGTCTACTGAGAAAACTGTATGTAGATAAAGAAGCAATGGTTAGAACAAGACTTGGAACAACAGACTGCTTTAAAATTGGGAAAGAAATACAAGTCTGTATAACGTCAACCTGCTTATTTAACTTCCATGCAGAATATATCATGCAAAATGGTGGGCTGGATGAAACACAAGCTGGAATATAGATTGCTGGGAGAAATTACTACCTCAGATATGCAGATGATACCACTCTAATGGCAGAAAATTAAGAGGAACCAAACAGCCCCTTCATGAAGGTGAAAAATCAGAGTGAAAAAGCTGGCTTGAAATTCAACATTGAAAAAGCTAAGATCATGACTTCCAGTCCCAACACTTCATGACAGATAGAAGGGGAAATAGTGGAAGCAGTGACAGATTTTATTTTGGGGTGCCTCCAAAATAACTGGGGATGGTGACTGCACCCACGAAATTCAAAGTTGCTTGCTTCTTGGAAGAAAAGCTATGACAAACCTAGACAGTGTATTAAAAATCAGAGATGTCACTTTACCAAAAATAGTCCAGGTAGTCAAATTTATGGTATTTCCACTAGTTAAGTATAGGTGTGAATGCTGGACCGTAAAGAAGGCTAAATGTCAAAGAATTCATGCTTTCGAATTATAATGCTAGGCAAAACTCTTGAGAGTCCCCTGGACAACAAAGAGATCAAACCAGTCAATCCTAAAGAAAATCAGCCCCGAATATTCCTTGGAAGGACTGATGCTGAAACTGAAGCTCCAATACCTTGGCCACCTGCTGCCGGTAAAGACTGAAAGCAAAAGGAGAAGGGGGTGGCAGAAGATGAGACAGTTAGATAGCATCACCAATATGACTCAATGTATATGAATTTGAGCAAACCTGGGGAGGCAATGGAGGACAGAGTAGCCTGGCATGCTGCAGTTCCCAGGGTCACAGAGTTGGACTTGACTTAGCAACTGGACAACAACAACAACAAGAAGGAGGTATAAGACTAGTAGCCCAAAAATTATAAGACATGGATGACAGAAACTGAAGATAACACTAACAGCTGGAAAGAAATATCATGTTCATGAATGGAAGGATTAACAATGTTAAATGTCCATACTATCCAAATCAATATACAGATTTAATGGAATCCCTATCAAATTATCAATGTCATTTTGGACAAAATTGGAATAAATAATCCCAAAATCAGTATGCAATACTGATTGCATAGACTCTGGATAGTCTATGCAATCTTAAGAAAGAAGAAGAAAGCTGGCTGTATCACAATCCCTGATCTTAAACTAATACTACAAAGTTATAATAATAAATAGCATGTTGCTAGCATAAAAATACACACACATCCACCAATAGAACAGAGTCAAATGCCCAGAAATAAACAGCCCCATAAAGAGTCAACTAATATTTGACAAGGGAACCAAAAATATTCAATGAGTAAAGTTAGTCTCTTCAATAAGTTATGACAAGACTGGATAAATACATGCAGAAAAATGAAATTGGACTCCTACCTTACACCATACAGAAAAATTAATACCTGAACCCATAAAGCTCCTAGAAGAAAACATAACAAGTAAGCCATTTGATTTCGGTCTTCATTATTTCTTTGATTTGACACCAAAAACAAAGGCAACAAATACAAAAATAAATAAGCGGGATTACGTCAAACTAAAAGGCTTATGCACAGCAAAATAAATAATCGACAGAATGAAAAGGGAACCAACAGAATGGGAGAAAATATTTGCAAATCATATATGTTTTAGGGGATCTATATCCAAATTGTGTAAAGAACTGGTACAAATCAACAGCAACAATAACAAAAATAATTCTACTTAAAAAATATGAACAGAGGACCTGAATAATTTTTTTTTTCCCCAAAGATAACATCCAAATGGCCATCAGGTTAATGTAAAGATGCTCAGCATCACTAATCATCACAGAAATGCTAATCACAGCCACAGTGAGATGCCATCTCACACCAGTCAGAATGGTAATTACAAAAAGCAAGAGATAGTAAATATTCAAAAAGGATATGAGAAGGGAAACATTTGTGCACCATTGGTGGGAATGTAAATTTGTGCAAGCACTATGAACAAACAGTACACAGGTTTCTCAAAACATGAAAAATAGAACATACAATTTAACTGTGAGTATATATTCAAGGGAAATAAAATCAAGATATTTAACAAATACTTGCACCTCCCATGTTCATTGAAGTATTATTCACAACACCCAAGATATGGAAGCAACCATAGTGTCCATCCAGGAATATTTAAAGATATGATACACAAGCAGTCAGTCATTCAGTCAATTCAGTTGCTCAATCGTGTCCAACTCTGTGACCTGAGGGACTGCAGCACGCCAGGCCTCCCTGTCCATCACCAGCTTCTGGAGTTTACTCAAACTCATGTCCATTGAGTTGGTGATGCCATCCAACCATCTCATCCTCTGTCATTCCCTTCTCCTCCCACCTTCAATCTTTACCAGCATCAGGGTCTTTTCAAATGAGTCAATTCTTATCAAGTGGCCAAAGTATTGGAGCTTCAGCTTCGGCATCAGTCCTTCCAATGAATATTCAGGACTGATTTCCTTTAGGATGGATTGACTGGATCTCCTTGCAGTACAAGGGACTCTCAAGAGTTTTCTTCAACGCCACACAAGTTCAAAAGCAGCAATTCTTCAGTGCTCAGCTTTCTCTATACTCCAA
This sequence comes from Redunca redunca, assembly GCA_006410935.1. Classification (NCBI taxonomy): domain Eukaryota; kingdom Metazoa; phylum Chordata; class Mammalia; order Artiodactyla; family Bovidae; genus Redunca; species Redunca redunca. The sequence goes on from SJYQ01096618.1 coordinate 234,914, forward strand.
CTCTCATAACCATACATGACTACTGGAAAAACCATAGCTTCGATTGGACGGACCTTCTGGGGTAAAGTAATGTCTCTGCTTTTTAATATGCTGCTTAGATTGGTCATCACTTTTCTTCCAAGGAGCAACTGTCTTTTAATTTCATGGTTGCAGTCACCATCTGCAGTGATTTTGGAGCCCCCCAAAATAAAGTCAGTCACTGTACCTATAGTTTCCCCATCCATTTGCTATAAAGTGATGAGCCCAGATATGATGATCCTAGTTTTCTGAATGTTGAGTTTTAAGCAAATTTTTTCACTTTCCTCTTTTACTTTCAGCAAGAGGCTCTTTAGTTCTTCTTCTCTTTTTGCTATAAGGGTGGTGTTATCTGCATATCTGAGGTTACTGATATTTCTCCTGGCAATCTTGATTTCAGCTTGTGCTTCATCCAGCCCAGCATTTCTCATGATTTACGATGCATATAAGTTAAATAAGCAGGGTGACAATATAAAGCCTTGATGTACTCCTTTCCCAATTTGAAACAAGTTGGTTCCAATTTGGAACCAGTCTTTCCCAATTTGGATCTGGTCTGATACACACACAAGCACACATAAACACACAACTGAATATTTCTCCACCATGAGATATAAGAAAATCCTGCCATTTGTGACAATAAGAATGAACCTAGAGGGCATTATTCTTGAAATAAGGGAGAAAGAGAAAGAAAAGACGACATGGCATCAATTATATGTGGAATGTAAACAAGCTGAACTCATAGAAATGATACTTTGGCTATGTTATGTGATGAGCTGATTCATTGGAAAAGATGTGATGTTGGGAAAGATTGAAGACAGGAGAAGGGGACAACAGAGGGTGAAATGTTTGGATGGCATCACTGACTCAATGGACATGAGTTTGAGAAAACTGCAGAGATGGTGAAGGACAGTCCATGGGGTCACAAAGAGCTGGATATGATTTAGCAACAGAACAATAACAATATAGAAACAGAGAAGAATGATGGTTACAAGGGGATGGGAGGTGGTGAAATGGGGAGATGTCAGTTAAAAGGCACAAAGTTCCAATCATAAAACAAATATGTTCTAAGTATTTAATGTTCAGCATAATGCTTATAATTAACAACACTGTATTAAATATTTGCGAGCTGCTACTACCAAAGAATGATCAAACTACTGCACAATTGCATTCATCTCACATGCTAGTAAAGTAATGCTCAAAATTCTCCAAGCCAGGCTTCAGCAATAAGTGAAACGTGAACTTCCAGATGTTCAAGCTGGTTTTAGAAAAGGCAGAGGAACCAGAGATCAAATTGCCAACAACCACTGGATCATGGAAAAAGCAAGAGAGTTACAGAAAAACATCTATTTCTGCTTTATTGACCATGCCAAAGCCTTTGGACTGTGTGGATCACAATAAACTGTGGAAAATTCTGAAAGAGATGGTAATACCAGACCATCTGACCTGCCTCTTGAAAAATCTGTATGCAGGTCAGGAAGCAACTGTTAGAACTGGACATGGAAAAACTCATTTTCCAAATAGGAAAAGGAGTACATCAAGGCTGTATATTGTCACCTTGCTTATTTAACTTATATGCAGAGTACATCATGAGAAATGCTGGGGTGGAAGAAGCACAAGCTGAAAGTTATGACCAACCTAGATAGCATATTCAAAAGCAGAGACATTACTTTGCCAACAAAGGTCTGTCTAGTCAAGGCTATGTTTTTTTCCAGTAGTCATTTATGGATGTGAGAATCGGACTGTGAAGAAAGCTGAGCACTGAAGAATTGATGCTTTTGAACTGTGGTGTTGGAGAAGACTCTTGAGAGTCCCTTGGACTGCAAGGAGGTCCAACCAGTCCATTCTAAACGAGGTCAGTCCTGGGTGTTCTTTAGAAGGACTTATGCTAAAGCTGAAACTCCAATACTTTGGCCACCTCACGCGAAGAGTTGACTCATTGGAAAAGACCCTGATGTTCGGAGGGATTGGGGGCAGATACAGAAGGGGATGACAGAGGATGAGATGGATAGATGGCATCACCGACTGGATGGACGTGAATTTGAGTGAACTCTTGGAGTCGGTGATGGACAGGGAGGCCTGGCGTGCTGCAATTCATGGGGTCGCAAAGAGTCGGCACGACTGAGTGACTGAACTGAACTTTTAATACTTTCACCACAAAGAAGAAACAATAATTGCGTGAAGTATTAACCAATGATACTGTGGTAATCATTTTTGCAAAACATAAGTGCATCAAATCAAAATACTGTACACCTTAAACTTGCACAGTGTTATATGTTAGATATAGATAGATAGACAGATAGATAGATAAAAACAAACAAACAAAAAAAACCTTTTTAAATGATTTCTACTCTGTGGGATTGAGGGCCCATAAAGTGTGTCAGTGAAAAAATTAAATTTCACTTGCAAGAAACATTTACTTTCCATAAAAGAAAATAAACAAATATGGCTTTTTTCTCTCATGTGAGTTGAATAACGTGAAAAAATGGCATGCTTTCATGCCCNTTTTTATTTTAACTTTAGTTTACTTTACAGTACTGTATTGGTTTTGCCAAACATTGACATGAATTCACCACGAGTGTACATGCGTTCTCAAACATGAATCCCCTCCCACCTCCCACCCCATACCATCTCTCTGGGTCCTCCCCTTGCACCAGTCCCAAGCATCCTGCATCCTGCATCGGACATAGACTGACGATTTGTTTCTTACATGATAGTATACATGTTTCAATGCCTTTCTCCCATCTCATCCCACCCTCTCCCTCTCTCTCTCTCCCAGAGACCAAAAGTTCACTCTATAGATCTGAGTCTCTTTTGTTGTCTCGCATACAGGGTCATCATCCCCATCTTTCTAAATTCCATATATATGCGTTAGTATAGTGCATTGGTATTTTTCTTTCTGGCTTACTTCACTCTGTATAATCGGTTCCAGTTCCATCCATCTCCTTAGAACTGATTCAAATGTATTCTTTTTAATGGCTGAGTAATACTCCATTGTGTATATGTACCACTGCTTTCTTATCCATTCATCTGCTGATGGACATCTAGGTTGTTTCCATGTTCTGGCTATTATAAACAGTGCTGCAATAAACATTGGGGTACATGTGTCTCTTTCTATTCTGGTTTCCTCGGTGTGTATGCCCAGCAGTGGGATTGCTGGGTCAAAAGGCAATTCTATTTGCAATGTTTTAAGGAATCTCCACATTGTTCTCCATAGTGGCTGTACTAGTTTGCATTCCCACAAACAATGTAAGAGGGTTCCCTTTTCTCCACACCCTCTCCAGCATTTATTGCTTGTAGACTTCTGGATTGCAGCCATTCTGACTGGTGTGAAGTGGTACTTCATTGTGGTTTTGATTTGCATTTTTCTGATAATGAGTGATGTTGAGCATCTTTTCATGTGTTTGTTAGCCATCCGTATGTCTTCTTTGGAGAAATGTCTATTTAGGTCTTGGCCCATTTTTTTGATTGGGTGATTTGTTTCTCTGGAATGGAGCTGCATAAGTTGCTTGTATATTTTTGAGATTAGTTGTTTGTCAGTTGCTTCATTTGCTATTATTTTCTTCCATTCAGAAGGCTGTCTTTTCACTTTGCTTATATTTCCCTTTTTTGTGCAGAAGCTTTTAATTTTGATTAGATCCCATTTGTTTATTTTTGCTTTAATTTCCAGTATTCTGGGGGTGGATCATAGAGGATCCTGCTGTGATTTATGTCGGAGAGTGTTTTGCCTACGTTCTCCTCGAGGAGTTTTATAGTTTCTGGTCTTACATTTAGATCTTGAATCCATTTTGAGTTTATTTTAGTGTGTGGTGTTGGAAATTGATCTAGTTTCATTCTTTTACAAGTTGTTGACCAATTTCCCAGCATCACTTGTTAAAGACATTGTCTTTAATCCATTGTATATTTTTGCCTCCTTTATCAAAGATAAGGTGTCCATAGATGTGTGGATTTATCTCTGGGCTTTCTATTTTGTTCCATTGATCTATATTTCTGTCTTTGTGCCAGTACCATACTGTCTTGATAACTGTGGCTTTGTAGTAGAGCCTGAAGTCAGGCAGGTGGATTCCTCTAGTTCCATTCTTCTTTCTCAAGATTGCTTTGGCTATTCGAGGTTTTTTGTATTTCCAAACAAATTGTGAAATTACTTGTTCTAGCTCTGTGAAAAATACTGCTGGTAGCTTGATAGGAATTGCATTGAATCTGTAGACTGCTTTGGGTAGTATACTTACTTTCACTATATTTATTCTTCCGATCCATGAACATGGTATATTTGTCCATCTATTAGTGTCCTCTTTGATTTCTTTCATCAGTGTTTTATAATTTTCTATATATAGGT
>SJYQ01096618.1:241512-254397 GCA_006410935.1 Redunca redunca
TTTTGTATTTCCATATAAATCTTGAAATTATTTGTTCTAGTTCTGTGAAAAATACTGCTGGTAGTTTGATAGGGATTGCATTGAATTTGTAGATTACTTTGGGTAGTATACTCATTTTCACAATATTAATTCTTCCGATCCATGAACATGGTATATTTGTCCATCTATTAGTGTCCTCTTTGATTTCTTTCATCAGTGTTTTACAGTTTTCTATATATAGGTCTTTAGTTTCTTTAAGTAGATATATTCCTAGGTATTTTATTCTTCTCATTGCAATGGTGAATGGAATTGTTTCCTTAATTTCTTTTTCTACTTAAAATCTGAGAAAATCTTAACATTAAGGAAACATTGCATTCAAGATTTAGAAAGTTATAGATGTATAAATCCTTTTACTGAGATAAATCTTTAATTAAAGATATTTAACTATGTCCTTTGAAACTATTTCTCAGTTGTCAATTTATTTGCAATCATTCAATACAGCATTGGTTCAGTTGGAGTATAAAATAATTCTGAATTACCACAGTTTCCCCCCCCTTTTTTTTAATATATCCACAAATAGATGTAAATCATGCATTCTAAAATTAATATTCTGATGGCAGTGTGATTTACTTCAAAAGTCTGTTTTACTCCAAGTTTAATGAGTTTAAATATAAAACACAATTAATTTTTATATTTAGGTTATCTAAGCATGAGGTCATGTAGAAGAGGTTCAAAGGCCATCATACGATATTCTGCTGAGCACTGTCCACACGAATGTCCCCGCTCACACCAGGCTTACAACTCCTGATGTCATTATTAGAATGTGCTGCTGCACACAGCTGCTACCATTATCTCGATTTTACAGACAGATGTATTGAAGTTTAGAGAGGGTACACAACTTCTCCAAGGTCAGAAATCAAATGACAAAGGTAAGACAAAAACCAAATTCCACACTCTTAAGCACCTCCATGATCTTATCAGTTAATTTACAGTTGTGAAATAGTTTTTCACTAAACTAGTAAAATCAGCCAGTGGAAAAAGAAGCTCTTTATGTATGTATTGGCTTGCTTTCTATAAGTGACTTGTCAGCTTTCAAAACTGCAGAGAAATTTTTCTTTTTTGTTAGAAAATTCATTATTTTGTGAGGCTATTTCCAGGCTTAAGTGATTCAATCTAACCTTACCTTTGATTCTGTTAAAACAAAAAACTGACAAAGAATTAATTCCAAAATATGCAAGTAGCTTGTACAAGTAACTACCGGAAAAATAAACAGCCCATTCAAATGTGGGGGAAAGAGCTAAACAGATATTTCTCTAAAGAAGGCATACAGACAGTGAACAAACACATGAAAAGATGCTCAACATCACTCATTATTAGAGAAACGCAAATCAAAACCATAATGAGATATCACCTCACAACAGTCAGAATTGCCATTATCACAGTCTACAAATAAGAAATGCTAGAGAGGGTGTGGAGAAAAGGGAAACTTCTTGCATTGTTGGTAGGAATGTAAACTGATACAGTCACGATGGAAGACAGTAGGGAGATTCCTTAAAAAAACTAGAAATAAAAGTACCATTTGACCCAGAAATCCCTCTACGAGGCATATACCCTGAGAAATCCAAAACTGAAAATGACACATGTATCCCCATGTTCACTGCAGCATGATATACAATAGCTAGAACATGGAAGCAACCTAAATGTCCATCTACAAGTAAATGGATAAAGAAGCTGTGGTACATGTATATAATTGAATACTCAACCATTAAAAGAAACACTTGAGTCAGTTCTAATGAGGTGGATGAACCTAGAGCCTGTTATACAGTTAAGTAAGTCAGAAGAAAAATATCATATACTAACTCATATATATGGGATCTAGAAAGATGGGATCATATATATGGGATCACAGAAAATTAACCAATCTAATCACATGGACCACACCTTCGTCTAACTCAATGAAACTATGAGCCATACCTTGCATGGCCACCCAAGACAAATGGGTCATGGTGGAGAGTTCTGACAAAATGTGGTCTGCTGGAGAAGGGAATGGCAAACCACTTCAACATTCTTGCCTTGAGAACTCCATGAACAGTATGAAAAGACAAAAAAGATAGGAGACTGAAAGATGAACTCCCCAGGTTGGTAGGTGCCCAATATGCTACTGGAGAAGAATGGAGAAATAATTTCACAAAGAATGAAGAGATGCAACCAAAGCAAAAACAACAACCAGGTGTGGATGGGACTGGTGATGGAAGCAAGGTCCAATACTGTAAAGAGCAAATAGGAATCTGGAATGTTCGGTCCATGAATCAAGGCAATGTGGAAGTGGTACAAATAGGAGATGGCAAGAGTGAAAGTTGACATTTTAGGAATCAGAGAACTAAAATGGACTGGAATGGGTAAACTGAATTCAGATGACCATTATATCTAGTACTGTGGGCAAGAATCCCTTAGAAGAAATAGAGTAGCCATCATAGTCAATAAAAGAGTCAGAAATGCAGACTTCAGTGCAATCTCACAAAAACAAAAACAAAAACAAAAAAACAGAATGATCTCTGTTCATTTCCAAGGCAAACCATTCAGTATCAGAGCACTCCAAGTCTAAGCCTCAACTAGTAATGCTGAAGAAGCTGAAACTGAACAGTTCTATGAAGACCTACAAGACCCTCTAGAACTAAACACAAAAAAGATGTCCTTTTAATTACTGTGGACTTGAAAGCAAAGTAAGAAGTCAAGAAAAACCTGGAATAATAGGCAAATTTGGTCTTGGAGTACGGAATGAAGCAGGGCAAAAGCTAATAGAGTTTTGCCAAGAGAATGCACTGGTAATACCAAACACCCTCTTCCAATAACACAAGAGAAGACTCTACACATGGACATCACCAGATAGTCAACACCAAAATCAGACTGATTACATTCTTTGCAGCCAATGAGGCAGAAGCTCCATACAGTCAGCAAAAACAAGACCGGGAGCTGACTGTGTCTCAGATCATGATCTCCTTATTGCCAAATTCAGACTTAAATTGAAAACAGTGAGGAAAATCACCAGGCCATTCAGATATGACCTAAATCAAATCCCTAACGACTATACAGTGGAAGTGATAAATAGATTTAAGGGACTAGATCTGATACACAGAATGTCTGATGAACTATGGAATGAGGTTCGTGACATTGTACAGAAGACAGGGAGGAAGACTATCCCTAAGAAAAACAAATGCAAAAAAAAAAAAAAAAAAGTGGCTGCCTGAGGATGCCTTACAAATAGCTGTGAAAAGAAGAACGGTGAAAAGCAAAGCAGAAAAGGAAAGATATAAGCACCTGAATACAGAGTTCCAAAGAAGAGCAAGGAAAGTTAAGAAAGCCTTCCTCAGATATCAATGCAAAGAAATACAGGAAAACCATAGAATGCGAAAGACTAGAGATCTCTTCAAGAAAATTAGAGATACCAAGGGAATATTTCATGCAAAGATGAGTTCAATAAAGGACAGAAATCATATGGACCTAACAGAAGCAGAATATATTAAAAAGTCTGAATTTGGCAAAAAGAAGTTCATTATGTTATGGGAAATAGATGGGAAAACGTGGAAACAGTGTCAGACTTTATTTTTTGGGGTTCCAAAATCACTGCAGATAATGACTGCAGCCTTGAAATTAAAAGACGCTTACTCCTTGGAAGGAAAATTATGACCAACCTAGATAGCATATTGAAAAGCTGAGACATTACTTTGCCAACAAAGGTCTATGTAGTCAAGGCTATGGTTTTTCCAGTGGTCAAGTATGAATGTGAGAATTGACCTGTGAAGAAAGCTGATCACCAAAGAATTGATGCTTTTGAACTGTGGTGTTGGAGAAGACTCTTGAGAGTCCCTTGGACTGCAAGAAGATCCAACCAGTCCATCCTAAAGGAGATCAGTCCTGAGTGTTCATTGGAAGGACTGATGCTGAAGCTGAAACTCCAATACTTTAGCCACCTCATGTGAAGAGTTGACTCACTGGTAAAGCCCCTGATGCTGCGAGGGATTGGGGGGCAGGAGGAGAAGGGGACAACAGAGGATGAGATAGCTGGATGGCATCACCGACTAGATGGACATGAGTTTGGGTAAACTCTGGCAATTGGTGATGGACAGAGAGGCCTGGTGTGCTGCAATTCATGTGGACGCAAAGAATTGGACATGGCTGAGTGACTGAACTGAACTGAATCTTAAGGTGGCAAGAATGCACAGAAGAAATTTATGACCCAGATAATCACACTGGTGTGACTGCCTAGACCAAATATCTTGGAATGCTAAGTCAAGTGGATCTTAGGAAGCATCACTACAAACAAAGCTAATAGAGGGCATAGAATTACAGTTGACCTGTTTCAAATCCTAAAAGATAATGGTGTGAAAGTGCTGCACTCAATATGCCAGCAAATTTGGAAAATTCAGCAGTGGCCATGGGACTGGAAAAGTCAGTTGCATTCCATTCCCAAAGAAAGGCAATGCCAAAAAATGCTCAAACTACCACTCATCTCACATGCTAGTAAACTAATGCTCAAAATTCTGCAAGCCAGGCTTCAACAATATGTCAACCGTAAACTTACATCTGTTCAAGCTGCTTTGAGAAGGTAGAGGAACCAAAAATCAAATTGCCAGCATCCAGTGGATCATCAGAAAAGCATGAGAGCTCCAGAAAAACATCTATTTCTGCTTTATTGACTATGTCAAAGCCTTTGTGAGGATCACAGTAAATGGTTGAAAATTCTGAAATTTGTGGGAATACCAGACCACTTGACCTGCCTCTTGAGAAATCTGTATGCAGGTTAGGAAGCAACAGTTAGAACTGGACATGGAACAATAGACTAGTTCCAAATAGGAAAAGGAGTATGTCAAGGCTATGTATTGTCACCACGATTATTTAACTTATATGTAGAGCACATTATGAGAAACGCTGGACTGGAAGAAACACAAGCTGGACTCACAATTGCGGAGAGAAATATCAATAACCGCAGATATGCAGATGACACCACCCTTATCTCAGAAAGTGAAGAGGAACTAAATATCCTCTTGATGAAAATGAAAGAGGAGAGTGAAAAAGTTGGCTTAAAGCTCAGCATTCAGAAAATTAAGATCATGGCATCCAGTCCCATCACTCCATGGCAAATAGACAGGGAAACAGTGGAAACAGTGACAGACTTTATTTGGGGGCGCCTCCAAAATCACTACAGATGGTGACTGCAGGCATGGAATTAAAAGATGCTTACTCCTTGGAAGGAAAGTGATGACCAACTTAGACAACATATTAAAAAGCAGAGACATTACTTTCCCAACAAAGGTCCATGTAGTCAAGGCTATGGTTTTCCCAATAGTCATGTATGGATGTTGAGAGTTGGACTATAAAGAAAGCCGAGTGCTGAAGAATTGATGCTTTTGAACTATGGTGTTGGAGAAGACTCTTCAGAGTACCTTGGACTGCAAATGAGATCCAACCAGTCCATCCTAAAGGAAATCAGTCCTGAATATTCATTGGAATGACTGATATTGAAGCTGAAACTCCAATACTTTGGCCACCTGATGAGAAGAATTGGCTCATTGGAAAAGACCCTGATCCTGGGAAAGATTGAAGGCGAGAGGAGAAGGGGATGACGGAGGATGAGATGGTTGGATGGCATCACCAATTCAATGGACATGAGTTTGTGTAAACTCTAGAAGTTGGTGATGGACAGGGAAGCCTGGCGTGCTGCAGTCTATGGGGTTGCAAAGAGTCCGACATGACTGAGTGACTGAACTGAGAAAGATGTTACTGATGGAATAATTTTCAGGGCAGCAATGGAGACACTGCCATGAACAGACTTCTGAATCAGTGGAATGCGGGTGGTGGGCGTGGAGGAAGGAGAAGGTGGAGTGTATGGAAAGAGTAACATGGAAACTTACATTACCATATGTAAAATTGATAATCAATGGGCATTTCTGTATGACTCAGGGAACTCAAACCAGGCCTCTGCAACAACCCAGAGGAGTGGGATGTGGAGATAGATAGGAGGGAGGTCCAAGACGAGGGGACATATGTATACCTATGGCTGATTCATGCTGATGTTTGGCAGAAACAAACATAATTCTGTAAGCCAATTATCCTTCAATTAAAAAAAAATAAGTATTTTTTTTTAAAAAAAGACCACACACACACAAAAAAAAATTCAAAACACCAGCCTCTATGACTGGTGAACAGCAAGCATTTTAAACAAGGGCACTTTCACTGGCATCACCAAAGTAATTGAAGATAGACTGTATTTGTTTTGTTTACAAAGACATGCTACAAATTTATTCTGAACCCTTACATTCTTCTTTCTCTTTTATAATAAAAGTATAGTCAGACCCCTAATATCTTAGAATTATTTATATAATTATTTTTTACATTGCACACCACACAATAAATTACATTTACTCAAAGTTGGGCTTAATTCTTTAAATGATAACCTTTGAAATTCATCACTGATGCCAACCCCAATGCTCTACATTCTTGTAGTTACATTTGTGTTCAGGTGTGTGAATCCCACGTTGCTATTTGATATCTGGTAGTACCCATTCTGTGGGCATTTACAAGCACTGTTCCTTCTTTCATTGTTTTTATGAGTAGACTTACATTTGTCAATACAAAGCAATGATGATATGTTCTTTGTAAAATAATTGCTCTTTTGAGTCTTTATAAGATGCTAAGACAAAATATCACACTAACTCGTTTTTTATATGTGCCTTTTGCAGTGTTTATGTTTAAACTGCTTTGGCAAATGTTACAAATTGCTAAATTTGATGGACACTTTTCTGTTCTCATCTTGCTTGTTTGTGGAGATTCTAAATAACAACATCTCCAGGGATGAATGTGACCACCTGAGTGACCCTGTTTACTTTCTTCGCTTTGTCTTTGGCTAAGTGTCACACAGTAAATATTTACCTGGAACCTCATCCTGAGCACCAATATCAAGCAGTTTGCAACTTCCTATAGGACAGAGGTTGCCCATGACTCTGTGTTACCTGTGAGATAATGTCCTACCGGGGTCCAGCCCCAGTGGATCCAGGGAATTCGAAATGGGGATGGCATTGGCGAGGAAAAAACTTATTTATTTATTAATATAAGATTAGATTAGGAAGAAATAGTATAGTAGGAAAATTTAGTGGAGAAAAGAGGCTGAATAACTTGGTTTACATGGAAAGCCAATAAAGTTCCAGACAAGGAGCTTGCACCATCTACATTAGGCCACTGGCGTCCGTTTGAATATCGGAGAGTGCCCCGCCTTGGGTTCTCCCTCTTACAGATCTTAGAAGCCGGGACAAGTACACATAGTGAGCCTCCATGCTCCAGATGGGAATTCAGCCTGAAATTAGAGTAAAGAGGAGACATGGGGGAAACCAGTCCTTCCAATGACTGGCCCAGCCTCTATTGTCTAGGAAGGCCTTTTATACCTTTTTGATTGTACATAGAGATCAATGGGTAATATAGAGTCATGCAGCATTAGCATTATCAAAACCAGGCTTTTCTCTCTGCATACCTAATTGTATACACAAGTCTTAGGTGATTTACATCATCTTATGGCCAAAAGGGCCAATTAACATTTTATAGCCTTTTTTCTGATAAGGGTTTGTCAACCAGAAGACTTATTTGTGTTGTTCTTCCCAAAGTCTGGTGCCACTCTCAGAAAGCACTAAATAAAGTTACATTCTTACATAGCAAAGATACAGAAATTTATAACAAGTAAAAGGTGTACAGTAATTTATAAAAAAAAAGAAAAGTAATTAACTCAAAAGTCTAGTGTTGCTAACATCAAAACCACTATATATCTTTTTCCATATGCCATTTACATTGATTAACATCCTCCCAGGTGCCTAAAAGATAAACAATATGGAGCCCTGGCAGCAGTCATTGAGTCAACAGTGAAAACCCATCACCAATATGATTTTTAGCTCTTTAGAAAAGGCTCTGTATCTTTAAGATGCTTTAAGCTTTGGGCCTCTCATGGTTGGGAGGCTGTAAATAATTCACAAGCTGTAAGAGGTCCGGGGGAACTTGTTAGGCAAGCTAGAGAGCTATCACAGGGGGTTTGAACTGAAACATCCCTTTCAAATGCAGAAGACTAAAGCCCTAAGTTGACTTTTTCCAGAAAATATTAAGAGTGGAAAAGCAGAGTACAAAGGCTGGCAGATTTTTGGGTTTTGGGGTACATGCTCAGGAAATTCCAGGGGGAACCCCTGAAGCCTGATCACATCCTTGCATTTTGTCAGGCTTCCTTCCTCATGACCTTGTCATGGGTGGGATTCCTCACGTTGGCTCTCGGCAATGTCCAAGCTTTTTAGAAATGGATACATGACTCTTGTGTGACTTGGGGGTCACCTCTACTCCCTGGAGTGTTCCTCTGACTCCACACCACTAAGAACTCTGTGCTGTGCTTAGTCCATCAGTCATGTTCGACTCTTTGAAACCCAATGGACTGTAACCCGCCAGGCTCTTCTGTCCATGGGGATTCTCCAGGCAAGAATACTGGAGTGGGTTGCCATGCCCTCCTCCAGGGGATCTTCCCAACCCAGGGTCAAACCTAGGTCTCCCACATTGCAGGTGAGTTCTTTCCTGTGTTGTAAGAGGAAAAAAAAAAAAAAAAAAACACTTAGAGTTTCCTAGTATGCAAAACTTACCACGCTTTGTTCACATCTTTCTCTTTTCCTGGAAGGTCCTTAATTCTATAAAATCTTGCTCAATTTACGGATCAATTCTATTACAAAATCTTTCCTAACCTTTCCTTCCCTTAACAGTCTCCTCTGGGCCTGGCAGCCACCACACAGACTTCACTGTAAGTCTGCATGTGGCCTCATGTTTCAAAACAGGTAACTCTTTAAAGTCAGGGATGGAACTTTTGTTTATTTTCTCAGAGCATGTTTTTTAATACTACATATGGATGTACAGTAATTACAAAGAATAAGAGCCACCATGCTTAACTCTAGTGCTGACATTTGCATCCTATCAACAGTGATATCCACATAAGCTATAATATCTGTTAAACATTCAGTTCAGTTCAGTTCAGTTGCTCAGTCGTGTCTGACTCTTTGTGACTCCATGAGTTCTTCGGCGCTCAGCTTTCTTCACAGTCCAACCCTTACATCCATACATGACCACTGGGAAAACCATAGCCTTGACTAGATGGACCTTTGTTGGCAAAATAATGTCTTTTTAAATACGCTATCTAGGTTGGTCATAACTTTCCTTCCAAGGAGTAAGCGTCTTTTAGCCACTGCATTGGGTTTGGCTAAAATGGTTTTGTGTAAGTAAAGTCTGTTAAACATAACTGCTTGCCTTTATGGTTTCTTGTGCATCCCTCCTCTCCTCTGATTTATAAACTTTCAATTCATAGTTCAACAGTATTTAATATTATCCTAACATTAACAACAATCATATGAGATACCTAAATAAACCAGTTACTATTTATAGACATCAGGCATATTCCATCTCCTAAGAAGAATACCTCTTATATGAAAAACTCTTCACTTCTTCCATATCTCAAAGTTTTCCATTCTTCATGAAGCTAAAAAGATTCCCTCACTTTATCATACCCTTTTTTTTTTTTTTTAATCCATAAAGCTGCTCTTTTGCTGGATTTCCATCAAAGAGAAAATCTGTGAAAATTATCTTCAGGGCCATGATTTCTTTAACATTATAAAGGGAATATGCACACCCTTTATACCTTGAGTTCTCCTGTATCCCTTCCCTTTTATCCCTTTTGTCAAATTAGCCATCCTCTGAATGGCTGAATGAGTGAATCATGAAATAGGACTGGGGCACCTTTTATGATATGATGAAGAAGTGTATGGTGATTGACGACCTGTTTAAACAGAGGGTTTTCATTGGTGAAGGACAGGAAAGCCTGGCGTGCTGTAGTCCATGGCGTCTTAAAGAGTCGGACACAACTGAGTGACTGAACAACAACAAAAAGTGGAGGCAGGATAAGAAGGGAGTCACCTTACTCTGATTCAATTAAAGATGAACAAACTAAGATACTGAAATAAAATGAAAAGTTATGTATAATGACATGTATATGCTGAAAGTATTTTTAAAATAGAAATATTTGTGCTACCAATGTTCTTTTGATTTGTGTATTGAGCCTCCCTTTGGAATATGGTTTTCAAAATAAATTTTAAAAAATACCTTTAACATGGCTTTTTATTTTTACTTTTTGTAGTCTTTTTTTTTTTAATTTGAAGATATTTCAATTCTACTCTCTAAGGAAACTTAATATAATGTTAGCAAATAGTCACTAGATTTTACATTAGATTCTCAGAACTTATTGCTGAAAGTTTGTATCCTTTTACCATTTTCCTCCTTATTTCCCCTACCCACCAGCCTTCGGCCACCACTTCTCTACTCTCTGCATCTGTAAGTTTGACTTTTTTAAAGGTTCTGCCTAGAAGTGATACCAGGCAGTATTTGTCTTTGGCTAATTTCACTTGGCAGGATGTCTTTGAATTCCATTCATATTGTTGCTCACTGTAAGATTTCCTACACTCTCCTGGTTGAATAATATTCAGTGGTATACACTGATCATATCTTTATCTATTCATCCTCATACAGATACTTAGGCTGTTTACATATGTGGGCTATTTTGAATAATGTTGCAATGTGGGAATGCAGCTGTCTCTCCTGATTTCATCCTCTTTGAATAAATGCCCAGAAATGGAATTGCTGGATCATAAAATAGTTCCAAAATCACTACAGATGGTGATTGCAACCATGAAATTAAAAGATGCTTACTCTTTGGAAGGAAAATTATGACCAACCTAGATAGTATATTGAAAAGCAGAGATATTACTTTGCCAACAAAGGTCCGCCTAGTCAAGACTATGTTTTTTTTTCCAGTGGTCACGTACAGATGTGAGAATTGGACTGTGAAGAAAGCTGAGAGCTGAAGAATTGATGCTTTTGAACTGTGGTATTGGAGAAGACTCTTGAGAGTCCCTTGGACTGCAAGGAGATCCAATCAGTCCATCCTAAAGGATATCAGTCCTGGGTGTTCATTGAAAGGACTGATGCTGAGGCTGAAACTCCAATACTTTGCTGAGGCTGAAACTCCAATACCTCATGCAAAGAGTTGACTCATTGGAAAAGACCCCAATGCTGGGAGGGATTGGGGGTAGGAGGAGAAGGGGACGACAGAGGATGAGATGGCTGGATGGCATCATCAACTCGATGGACATGAGTTTGTGTAAACTCCAGGGGTTGGCGATGGACAGGGAGGCCTGGCATACTGCGATTCATGGGGTCACAGTCTAACACAACTAAGTGACTGAACTGAACTGAACTGAATTGAAAATAGTTCTGTTTTTAACTTTTAAGAACCCTCATTACTGTTTTCCACAGTGACTAAAAAAATTAACATTCCCACCAACAGTGCACAAGGGTTTCTTTCTTTTTCTCCATATCCTCACCAACACTTGTAATCTGTTGTCCTTTTCATCATAGCCCTTCTAAAACATGTGTAGTTTGATCTGCATTTCTTTGATTATTAGTGATGCTGAGCATTTTTTCATGTACCTGTTCACCATTTGTGTGTCTCCTTTGGAAAAAATGCCTATTCAGATGCTCTACCCAGTTTTGTTTTCCTTTTTAAAAAGTTTTTTCTTTTGTAAAGAGTTATTACCGAACTTCTTAGTTTGATGTAATCCCACTTACATTTTTCCTTTGTTGACTTTGTTTTTGGTGTCAAATCCAAAAGGTCATTGCCAAACAGATATCAAGTTGCTTACCCACTATGTTTTCTGCTAGGAGTTTCATGGTTTCAGGCTTTATATTCAAGTTGTTAACACTACTTGAGTTGATTTTTATGTATAGTGTGAGATAAAAGTCCAGCGTTTTTCTTTTGCATGCAGTTATCCAGTCTCCCCAATACCATTTATTGGAAAAGCTATTCTTTCCTCTTTATAAATTTATGGCATCCTTGTCATGAACTAATTAATCATATACCATGGGTTTATTTCTGAGATCTTTATTCTGTTCCATTGAACTATGCATCTGTTTTCATCCCAATACAATATTATTTTGATTACTCTAGCTTTGTGATACAGTTTGAAATCTAGAAGTATGATACTTCAAACTTTGTTCTTTCTCAGGATATTTTGGCTAGTCAGGGTCTTGCACATTCTGTGAGTTTTGGCAAATACGTAATGAGAGGTACTCATTGTTGCAGTACCATACAAAGTATTTTCACTGCCTTAAAAATCCTCTGTGCTCCACCTGTTCATCCTTCCTTCTCCTCCACCAACTATGGGAAACGACTGATCTTGTCGCTTCCATAGGTTTTTTCCTTTTCCAGAATGCCATATAGCTGGAATCATACAGATTTCAAATTGGCTTATTTCACTTAGTAATGCATGCTGGGTGTATGCTAAGTCGCTTCAATCATGTCTGACTCTTTGTGACACTATGGACTGCAGCCTGCTAGGCTCCTTTCTCCCCGGGATTCTCCAGGCAAGAATACTGAAGTAGTTTGCAATTTCCTCCTCCAGGGGATCTTGTCAACCCACAAGTTTGAACCCACATCTCTTAAGTCTCCTGAATTGACAGGCA
Organism: Redunca redunca; assembly: GCA_006410935.1. NCBI lineage: Eukaryota > Metazoa > Chordata > Mammalia > Artiodactyla > Bovidae > Redunca > Redunca redunca. The sequence continues at coordinate 254,074 of SJYQ01096618.1, forward strand.
GGTTCTTTACCACCAGCACCACCTGTGAAGCCCTCTTATACCTGTGGCGGATTCATGTTGATGTATGGCAAAATCAATACAATATTTAAAGTAATTAACCTCCAATTAAAATAAATATATATTAAAAAAAAAACTATGTTCCCCAACATTAGTAACCTCACTCTTGCACATTGAAATTTTTTAAGCATTTGAGAGACAAATGAATTTAAGCATTTAAGAGATAATTTATTTCTGAATTGGTCATATAAAAATATTTACTCTAAAACCTCAATACATTAATAGGTTAAAACATTAATATTAACATTAATATTAACATTAACATTA
>SJYQ01096618.1:254508-287494 GCA_006410935.1 Redunca redunca
AGGATGTGATCAGTGTCTACTTCATAGGCAGCTGTGGGGACTCCTGTTGCTGAACTGGCCAAGCTATTTCCTTTGTTCTCCTATTGTATTTGGTAAAAGGTTTCGATGATTCTGAATATAGATGGATTATGAGTCCAATATTCACTGTGTATGATTTTCTCTTTAGTGATGTGTTTTATGGGCTATTTTAGTGGAAATGCAGAAGAGATGGTTTTTAGGAGATAGACACTAAGTGAAAGACTCCAAATTTCTCTTAAACCTGGCCTCTTATGAACAAGAAAGCATTATAGCTTCTCAAAATAATAACTGCCTTTCAAATTTATTTGATAAACAAACTGCATTAATTTTATTTTTATATCAGCTTGATAAATTTAAGATTTATATATTTCTAAATACATTTTCAGTGTAGATGTTTGTAAGCATGACAGAATTGATAACTTCTTCCAGATGACAATAATTATAAGGACACATTAAGAATGTCAACATTTTAAAACTACATCCAGGTTTGATACAGGATGCATAGGGCTGGTGCACTGAGATGACCCGGAGGGATGGTACAGGGAAGGTGGTGGGAGGGGGGTTCAGGATGAGGAACATGCGTACACCCATGGTGGATTAATGTTGATGTGTGGCAGAACAAATACAATATTGTAAAGTAAAAATAAATAAATAAATAAATAAATAAAAAACATATCCTAGCCAACAAACATTAATATAAAGTTATATTTGAAGTAGTTATAGTCTTCTTATATACTTAACATAATTATTAGTGCTTATACTATATAAATATTATGTAGAAAGACAAAAGAGTTTCAGAAAATAACATTCTTTTATAGATATGATAAATATATGTGTGTGACTATCAATGCATGATAAATAGGGCCTTTTTTATTCATGAAGTTGGATGTCAAGTTCAACTGAAAAATGTGTATCATATTCAATGTAAATATTCCAAGGCTTATTAGAATTACTCTACTTTGCTGCAGATGGATAAAATAACAATCACTTTTCTATGTTTTGTGGATTAAAATGCTGTAAAATGATTAACTTAAAACTTCCTATGTTTACAGTTTTACTAAAACCCCAAGTTATATGCTTGATTAAGATTTACAAAGATGCACTGCAATGCATTCTTAACTGTCATGATTTCATGGGGTGCTGCTCAAATATTGAAGTACTCTGACAGCATCCATCACAGCTACAAAAAAGAAAGTTCCAACATGGAAAAAATGCAGTCATAAAAAGTCCAACACAGGATCAAAAAATAACAGGTAGTTAGACACTAAATTTATAAAATATCAGCAATATATTTTTGACACACTGGGTTAAGTTTAAGTAGCAATAGAAAGTCTATATCTGTTAATAATTTTAATATCTTAACCATTCCAAATATTTAAAAAAAACGCAACTTGATTTAAAAAATTATTTAAATATGTCAACTAAAGAAGCAGTGATCAAAGAATGCTGTTAAATGAGCAATCCAGAACTGTGCAATCCAACATTATGGCCACTAGTCACATGTGACTAAATTTAATCAACTGCAATTAGTTAGCATTCAAGATTCAGTTGATCAGTCACATTAGCTATGTTTCAAGTGTTCAAGGCCACATCTAGGTGATGACTAATAAAAGTGACAAAACAGACAAAACATTTCCAACAACACAGAAATCTCTGTTGGAGAACTTTAACTGGAATATTTTAGAGTTTTAGGAAAACATTACTATGGAGAGTTGAAAATATATAATTAAATTTTTATTATCATGTGAAGCCAGTGTTCCAGGTGTTTATTATGATATTTTAGAACAGAAAAGTTAGCAAATTAACTCAGATTCACTGTATATGATTAGCTGAAAAAATGATTGTACCTTTTAATAATGGACACATGTCATCCACAACTACTAAACCCAAGTATAAAGAAACTAGTTTAATCATGCATGCTTATCATTTTTTAAATTCCAAAGTGCTTAGAAAAGCTACAATTCTGTCCAATAAAATTAACAAAGAACAACAGTGAAAACAATAACAACAACAAAAATAAGTGGTATTTTTCCTTTCACAGCTCTTGGCATGAGGAAGTAAATAAGAATTCCATGGCTATAATCATAGGGAAATAATTCTCTTTAAATAACTAGATACACATGATTAGAGAGAAAACTGGCAGGCGGTGAGATTGGTATTTAGCTGCAGCTCACTGGAAATGTCAAAGTCAGTTTCATAGTGGGGCATTCTAGAGCATGGGCTCATGAACACATATGCAAGTCATACACTAAGGTATATAAATTTAGGTACTGATAAATTACTTAAATTCTCCATCTGTTTCTTGATCTGTAAAAAGAGAGTTCAGTCCTGGAGGAATCAACATGCCTGACTTCAGAATATACTAAACAGCTACAGTTATCAAGACAGTACGGAACTGGCACAAAGCAGAAATATAGATCAATGGAACAAAATTGAAAGCCCAGAGATAAATCCATGCTCCTATGGATGGACATCTTATCTTTGACAAAAGAGGCAATAATATACACTGGACAAAAGACAATCTCTTTAAAAGTGGTGCTGGGAAAACTGGTCAACCATTTGTAAAAGAAAAAGAAAACTAAAATACTTTCTAACACCGTACACAAAAATAAACTCAAAATGGATTAAAGATCTAAATGTAAGACCAGAAATTATAAAACTCCTAGAGAAAAACACAAGCAAAACACTCTCTGACATAAATCACAGCAGGATCCTCTATGAACCACCTCCCACAATAATGGAAATAAAAGCAAAAATAAACAAATGGGACCTAATAAAACTTAAAAGCTTTTGCACAATGAAGGAAACTATAAGCAAGGTAAAAAGATAGCCTTCAGAATGGGAGAAAATAATAGCAAAAAAAGCAACTGACAAAGAATTAATCTCACAAATATACAAGCAGCTCACGCAGCTCAATTCCAGAAAAATAAATGACCCAATCAAAAAATGGGCCAAAGAACTTAACCGACATTTTTCTAAAGACATACAGATGGCTAACAAACACATGAAAAGATGCTCAACAACAATCATTATCAGAGAAATGCAAATTAAAACCATAATGATGTATCATTTCCTTCCAGTCAAAATGGTTGCTATCAAAAAGTCTACAAACAATAAGTGCTGGAGAGGGTGTGGAAAAGTGAACCCTCTTACACTGTTGGTGGGAATGCAAACTAGTACAGCCACTATGGAGAACAGTATCAGTTCAGTTCTGTTGCTCAGTCGTGTCCAACTCTTTGCAACCCCGTGAACTGCAGCACGCCAGGCCTCCCTGTCCATCACCATCTCCCGGAGTTCACTCAAACTCACGTCCATCAAGTCAGTGATGCCTTCCAGCCATCTCATCCTCTGTCGTCCCCTTCTCCTCCTGCCCCCAATCCCTCCCAGCATCAGAGTTTTTTCCAATGAGTCAACTCTTCACATGAGGTGGCCAAAGTACTGGAGTTTCAGCTTTAGCATCATTTCTTCCAAAGAAATCCCAGGGTTGATCTCCTTCAGAATGGACTGGTTGGATCTCCTTGCAGTCCAAGGGACTCTCAAGAGTCTTCTCCAACACCACAGTTCAAAAGCATCAATTCTTTGGCGCTCAGCTTTCTTCACTGTCCAATTCTCACATCATACATGACCACTGGAAAAACCATAGCCTTGACTAGACAGACCTTTGTTGGAAAAGTAATGTCTCTGCTTTTGAATATGCTATCTAGGTTGGTCATAACTTTCCTTCCAAGGAGTAAGCATCTTTTAATTTTATGGCTGCTGTGACCATCTGCAGTGATTTTGGAGCCCCCCAAAATAAAGTCTGACACTATTTCCACTGTTTCCCCATCTATTTCCCATGAAGTGATGGGACCAGATGCCATGATATTCGTTTTCTGAATGTTGAATTTCAAGCCAACTTTTTCACTCTCCTCTTTCACTTTCATCAAGAGGCTTTTAAATTCCTCTTAACTTTCTGCCATAACGGTGGTACCACCCAGCAACTCCACTGCTGATCATACACACCGAGGAAACCAGAATTGAAAGAGACACATGTGCCCCCAATATTCATCGCAGCACTCTTTACAATAGCTAGGACATGGAAGCAATTTAGATATCTATCGGCAGATGAATGGATAAGAAAGCTATGGTACAGATACACAATGAAATATTACTCAGCTATTAAAAAGAATGCATTTGAATCAGTTCTAATGAGGTGGATGAAACTGAAGCCTATTGTACAGAGTGAAGTAAGTCAGAAAGAAAAACATCAATACAGTATATTAACACATATATATGGAATTTAGAAAGATGGTAATGATGACCCTATATGTGAAACAGCAAAAGAAACACAGATGTAAAGAACACACTTTTGGACTCTGTGGGAGAAGGCAAGGGTGTGACAATTTGAGAGAATAGCATTGAAAAATGTATACTACCATATGTGAAACAGATTGCCGATTCAGGTTCAATGCATGAGACAGGGCGCTCAGGGCCGGTGCACTGGGATGACCCTGATGGATGGGATGCGGAGGAAGGGGAATGGGGGATCAGGATGAGGATCACATGTACACCGATAGCTGATTCTTGGCAACATATGGCAGAAATCACTACAATACTGAAAAGTAATCAGCCTTCAATTAAAATAAATAAAGTTTAAAAGAAAGAAAAAAAAAAGAGTTCAGTTCAGTCACTCAACCTTGTCTGACTTTTTGCAACAGTATGGACTGCAGTATGCCAGGCTTCCCTGTCCATCACCAACTCCCAGAGGCTGCTTAAACTCATACCCATCAAGTTGGTGAGGCCACCCAACCATTTCATCCTCTGTCTTCTCCTTCTCCTCCTGCCTTCAATCTTTCTCAGCATCATTGTCTTTTCCAATGAGTAAGTTCTTGGCATCAGCTGGCCAAAGTATTAGAGGTTCAGCTTCAGCATCAGTCCTTCCAGTGAACATTCAGGACTGATTTCCTTTATGATTGACTTGTTTGATCTCCTTGTAGTCCAGGGAAGCTGAAGAGTCTTCTCCAGCACCCCAGTCCAAAAGCATAAATTTTTCAGTGCTCAGCTTTATGTTCCAACTTACACATCCATACATGAATACTGGAAAAACCATAGCTTTGATTAGACAGACATTTGTCAGCAAAGTAATATCACTCCTTTTTAATATGCTGCCTAGGTTTGTCACAGCTTTTCTTCCAAGAAGCAAGCATATTTTAATTTTATGGCTGCAGTCACCATCTGCAGTGATTTTGGAGCCAAAGAAAATAAAGTCTGTCACTGTTTCCATTCTTTCCCTATCTATTTGCCATGAAGTGATGAGACTGGATGCCAAGATTTTATTTTTTGAGTGTTGAGTTTTAAGCCAGCTCTTTCACTCTCCTCTTTCACTTTCATCAAGGGGCTCTTTAGTTCCTCTTTGCTTTCTACCATAAGGGTGGTGTCATCTGCATTTCTAAGGTTATTGATATTTCTCCCCACATTCTTGATTCCAGCTTTTGCTTCTTCCAGCCCAGCATTTCACACAATATACTCTGCATATATGTTAAATAAGCAGGGTGATGCAGCCTTGATGTACTCCTTTCCCAATTTGGAACCAGGCTGTTGTTCCAAGTTCAGTTCTAACTGCAGCTTCTTTACCTGCATACAGATTTCTCAGGAGGAGGTAATATTGTTTGGTATTCTCATCTTTTGAAGAATTTTCCACAGTTCGTTGTGCTCCACACAGTCAAAGGCTTTGGTATAGTCAATAAAACAAAAGTAGATGTTTTTCTGGAACTCTCGTAATTTTTCTATGATCAAATGGATGCTGGCAATTTGATCTCTGGTTCCTCTGCATTTTCTAAATCCAGCTTGAACATCTGGAAGTTCTCACTTCAAATACTGTTGAAGCCTGCCTTTGAGAATTTTGATCATTATTTGCTAGCGTGTGAGATGAGTGCAATCGTGTGATAGTTTGAACATTCTTTGGCATTGCCTTTCTTTGGGATTGGAATGAAAACTGACATTTTCCAGTCCTGTGTCCACTGCCAAGTTTTCAGAATTTGCTGGCATATTGAGTACAACACTCTCACAGCATCATCTTTTAGGATTTGAAATAACTAAACAGGAATTCCATCACCTCCACTAGATTTGTTCCCAGTGATACTTCTGAAGGCCCACTTAATTTCACATTCCAGGATGTCTGGCTCTAGGTCAATGATCACACCATCATCTTTATCTGGGCCATTAAGATTTTTTTTTGTATATTTCTTTTTTTGTATTCTTATCATCTTTTCTTAATATCTTCATCTTTTGTTAGGTCCATACCATTTCTGTCCTTTATTGAGCCCATCTTTGTATGAAATATTCCCTTGGTATCTCTGATTTTCATGAAGAGATCTCCAGCATTTCCCATTCTACTGTTTTCCTCTATTTCTTTGCATTGATCACTGGGGAAGGCTTTCTTATCTCTCCTTGCTATTCTTTAGAACTTTTCATTCAGATGGGTATATCTTTCCTTTTCTCCTTTGCCTTTCACTCCTCTTCTTTTTCTCTGCTCTTTGTAAGGCCTCCTCAGACAACTGTTTTGCTTTTTTGCATTTCTTTTTCTTGGGAATGGTCTTGATCACTGCCTCCTGTACAATGTCATGAACCTCTGACCATAGTTCTTCAGGAATTCTATCTATAAGATCTAATCCCTTAATCTGTTTGTCACTTCTACTCTATAACTGTAAGGGATTTGATTTAGGTCATACCTGAATGGTCTAGCGGTTTTCCCTACTTCCTTCAATTTAAGTCTGAATTTTGCAATAAGGAGCTCATGACCTGAACCACAGTTTGTGTCTTGTATTTTTTTTTTCCTAAATGTATAGAGCTTCTCCATTTTCAACTGGAAAGAATATAATCAAGCTGATTTGGTATTGACCATCTGATGATATCCATGTGTAGTGTTGTTTCTTGTGTTGTTGGAAAAGGGTGTTTGCTATGTCCAGTGCATTCTCTTGGCAAAACTTTGTTAGTCTTTCCCCCTGGTTCATTTTGTATTCCAAAACTAAACTTGCCAGTTACCCCAGGCATCTGTTGACTTCCTAATTTTGCATTCCAGTTCCGTCTGATGAAAAATACTTTTTTTTTTTTTTTTTATCTTTTTGGTGTTAGTTCTAGAAGGTCTTGTATGTCTTCATGGAACAATTNAGAAGGTCTTGTATGTCTTCATGGAACAATTCAACTTCAGCTACTTCAGCATTAGCAGTTGGTGCATAGATTTGGATTACCGTGATATTGAATGGTTTGCCCTGGAAACTAGCAGAGTTCATTCTGTCATTTTTGAGATGCACCCAAGTACTGCATTTTGGACTCTTTTTTTGAGTATGAGTGCCATTCCATTTCTTCTAAGGGACTCTTGCCCACAGCAGTAGATATAATGGTCTGCTGAAATAACTTTGCCCATTCTGGTCCATTTTAGTTCATTAATTCCTAAAATGTCATATTCACTCTTGCCATCTCCTTTTTGAAAACTTCCAATTTACCTTGATTCATGGATCTAACATGAAGAGATTAGAGCGACATATTCTTCATTTTGACTTTTATGAAGATGACAGCTAGTGGAGAACATGTGGTAGTGGTTTAGTTGCTAAGTTGTGTCCAACTTTTGCAACTCTTTAACTATAGCCTGCCAGGCTCCTCTGTCCAAGCGACTTCCCAGGCAAGAATACTGGAATAGGTTGTCATTTCTTTCTCCAGGGAGCGAATATAACAAATTTTAATTAGTAGTGGTATTTAGAAATATGATGAGATTCTGCTAAGTCACTTCAGTCGTATCTGACTCTGTGTGATCCCATAGACGGCAGCCCACCACATGCCCCCGTCCCTGGGATTCTCCAGGCAAGAACACTGGAGTGGGTTGCCATTTCCTTCTCCAATGCATGAAAGTGAAAAGTGAAAAGGAAGTCGCTCAGTCGTGTCTGACTCTTCGTGACCCCATGGACAACAGCCTACCAGGCTCCTCTGTCCATGGGATTTTCCAGGCAAGAGTACTGGAGTGGGGTGCCATCGCCTTCTCTGATAATGAGATTAGTATTACTATTATTTTATATACAGAAAAAAAAAACAGCTTATTTTAAAGTGCTGCTGCTAAGTCACTTCAGCCGTGTCTGACTCTGTGTGACCCCATAGACGGCAGCCCACCAGGCTCCCCCGTCCCTGAGATTCTCCAGGCAAGATCACTGGAGTGGGTTGCCATTTCCTTCTCCAATGCATGAAACTGAAAAGTGAAAGTGAAGTCGCTCAGTTGTGTCCGACTCTTAGTGACCCCATGGACTGCAGCCCACCAGGTTGCAACTTCCATGGGATTTTCCAGGCAAGAGTACTGGAGTGGGGTGCCATTGCCTTCTCCAACTTTAAAGTGCAGGTTTCCAATTTTTATCCTATATACTAGAAACAGAATTTTTGTTGAGGAAGCTTATTAATCAATATGTTTTAAAATCCCCCAAGTAATCCTTCTTTGCACTAACATTTGAGAAACTTTAAGACCAGAAAGTTTTTATACTTAGGAATTGGGACTGGATTTGAATCTAGACAATGCCATTTCTTGGAGCCTTAGTTTCCTCATCTGCAAAATGGTAGGATAATATTTATTTCATAAGATCATCATGAGGGTGCTATTATTACTTAGGATACCAAGAAGATCCACTGAAATTGTTGATAATTGCTTCATCACCCATCATTCATGGGTCATTTTTTCACTACTGAGCAAACATCTTAATGCTGTGATTTTTCAAACATGGTCAATGAACTAAGCTGCTGAATCAACATCACTGGTGAAATTGTTAGAAATGTACACTCTTCCCCAGTCCTACTAAGTCAGAAACCCTGTGGCTAGGGCCCAGGCATCTGGTTCTTTTCAAGTGCTCCAGGTGGTCCTGATGCAGCTAGTCTGAGAGCAACTCTTACAACGGATTATTTTTAATCAACTGTTGGCAGCCACCGTAGTTGAAAACCAAGTATCTGAAAAAACCCAAAACATAATGATGGGGACTTTTCTATAGTTTTAGTCTGATTTAAAATGATACATTTGTCACCATGTTGGCTTACTCACCATTATGTCTTTTTTCTCCCAAAACATAAAGCACAGTGATATTATTTTTATTCTCATTAATTGTAATGTGCTTAAAATAAATCAGGTCTCATTCTCTTTCCTTCTAGTGGATTTTAGAGAATCCCTATAAATTCCTGCATCATGACCAGAAATCAAGCATTTTAACATGAGATGCAAATAGTTTGGAACCAGATTAACCTGGTCTGCTTTTGTCTGATTTGCTTAGGCAAATTCATTGAATATTTAAGCCATGGGTCAACATTTTATTTTCTGTAAAGGGTCAGGCAGCAAATATTTGGTGTTTTTCAGATCATTATGGTCTCTTGCAATTACTCAACTACTCTTGTAACACAAAATAGCTATAGATAATAAATAACCAAATGTGTATAAATAATTATGTTCTAATAAAACTGTACCAAAACAGGTCATGGATTTGATCCATGGGTTCATCAATGCTTGTGACTAAAAAATCATGATAATATTTTACACAGGAAAATGGAACTAAGGCAGCTAAAAAAATTTTAATTTAAGTTATACAGCTTAATAAGATGGAGTTTCACTAAATGACTCCCAATCAGGAGATATGCCCCTTTAAGTATGAGGAACTCATTATATCTAAAGGTTCAGGGCCACTTCATTACTATACAAATATGTTTTTGTCCATTATAGTGTATTCAAGATGATCTTAATTTTGTAAGAGTACTACAGAAGCAATAGTATTTGCTTTTGTTTAGGTAGTAGATTTGATTTGACGATATTAAGTCTTTGCTTTGATTTTTTTTTTTTTTCTCCCCTAGGAAAAAACATTATAAAACCAATTACAATGTAAGGCTATCACTAACGTTAAGATGTTAATGAGTGGTTACCAGGGAGAACAACCACTATGATATGATAATTCTGGCTCCTGCCTGCCTGCAAATGGTTGTCAGGCACTAAAAGCATAGCAATTTAGACACAGAGTCTTTTAGTTCATTCCCTGAGGCAAAGCTAGTAGCTCTTTTGTGACACACTGAAGAACTAACAGGACCTTTGAAGTCTGCCTTGCCTCCCTATTTGAAATGCATTCCTCCCCTTCCCCACAGTCTGGCAGAAGCCTCTGGATGCTTAACCTCACCACATAGAGACTTTCAGTTCTTTCTAAAATCAAGGAGTGGGAACTTATGTACACCGTGGCAGATTCATGTTAATGTATGGCAAAACCAATATAGTATTGTAAAGTAAAAAAAGAAAAAAAGTAAATAAAAAAAATAAAATCAATGTAATACTCAGATTCTGTGACTGATTGTTTCATCTTCTAGATTTCTGGCATCTAAAGCACATGATCTTCTGGGGTTAACTCACGTTAGGTGTATAAGCCAGATTAAAAAAAGAAAAGAAAAGAAAAGAAAAAACTGCAAGATTTATACTAAGTGACAACTGACACTTGACCTCAGTGTCAGTGAGCAGCAAGGAGTGTTGGAGCCTTGGGAAGACGAGAGGGAGCACAGACCGTGTAAGGGAAGAGTCACGCTGTCTCACCAAGTGACTAGTGACCTCATGGTATAAAAGCCCAGTAAAACCCTCTTTTCCAATTTTTTCATAAAATAATTTTCTAACAGAATAGATTTTCTAGGTAAAATATGCAAGTTGAGATCCTGCCCACTAATATTATTTCTTAAATACTAAGAGGATTGAATACACATTTTATGAGCGGTCACTTTAGAACCACTGGCCTGTTTCAGTCACTTATTTTAAATGTTTTCATTCATATCCTGATGTTTCCAAAGCTAAATGTACAGTTTCCTTAAAGTAGTGGAATTGTGTGTTCAATGGGCCTTATTCAGCTGGGACCCTCAAATTACATCAAATAACCACAGTGTGTTGCCTGGCTGCATTAGCTGTCCTGCATTCTGGCTTTGCTGCCCTGATCACCTGCTCATGTCCTGTTCCTTTGCTGACTAGACCTGAAGTTGATTGATGTTAATAACAGACTTGTGGGCTGACTCTTCTATGGCCAGGAAGCACAATCATGATTGATCCCCATGTTCTGAATAGGACTTAGAGCCAAAGCAACAGCATGCTAAGGTACTCAGCAAACTTCTGTCTGTTTGACTCTCAATACTCTATGCATAAAGGTTATCACAGCCTCTTCTCCAACCATCTAGGTGCTCTTGACAAGCTCCAATTATTCGATAATTGAATCCATTTTTCAACACCTATGCCCTTGGAATGCATTTGCACTTTTAACTAATCACATAACTGGAAAATGCAGTTCCACTTCTGCAATAAAACCAATATTGATAAGAGTCATTTGGTATCTTAAAAAATCCATATTTCAGAAGAAAATTATACTATCAACTGCAATTTATGTGAAATTCTTGTTATTTGTAAAACAAGTGAGCCTCTAAATTTCTACTTATACAAAATTCAACCAAAAAAATGTTATCTCTTACTACTTTGGCCAATTCAAAGGCTAATAAAAAAGAATAAAGAAAGTGATTCTAGAGTTAGTTGCTTGTATTGCACTTTCACTAAATCCTAAAATAGCAGTCTGCTGTCAAACCAAAGAAACAACAGAATAACCAAAGCTTGTCAAGACGAGCTACAAGGAGGTTGATTAAACTCAGAAGTGGTTCCGTGTGAAATTGACTGTGAACTAGAATTTATGAATCCATTATACTTTTCAGCTACGACTAATATATATATTACTCCCTCAAGAAAATATTCAAGGAATATAGAGATATGTCACCAAANTATGTCACCAAAAACTATATGTATTGCCATTACAACAAAGTATAAGGTCAAATATAAACCTGCATATTTAATGTTTTATCTTAGAAATCTGAAATATTTTTACAAGAAGAATGTAAAAGTGGATTTTTTTTTTTTCCCCCTAAGGAAGTGCATAAAATGGTCACTGGCAAGTCATAAGAAATTGTTTGCTATGCACTTGTCCCTCAGCAAATATAGTGCTGCTCTTTTAATCCTAAAAAGGACAGAGCTAAAAACAAATTAAATGACTTTTTTAAAAGATGGAAGACGATTTGAAAAATTAGTATTTTTAAATCTTTAGTTTAAGGTTTTAATAGTTTTCAAAAAGTCCTTGACAAAATTTTCAAAAACAATATTTCACTTGATGCCACTAGAGAGGCAATAGAGAGAATATATATTAATTTATAAAAATTACTTTGTCAATTTGAGTTTAAAAGCCTTTTATCATTTATATATATTGAAAGTACACAAAAAATATAACTAAATTCTGAGGCTACCATTTATTGCCCCATCTCCTAGAACTGATTTAATCTACATGCTAAGTTGCCTCAGTCGTGTCCGACTCTGTGCGACCCCATGGACTGCAGCCCACCAGGCTCCTCCGTCCATGGGATTTTCCAGGCAAGAACATTGGACTGGGTTGCCATTTCCTTCTCCAATAGTACTCATTATATAGCACAGTGTACACTTAATCACAGTGATTAGAAACTGATGAGAACACGGACAAAGTCACTGATTTTTATTTATTTATCTTTTATGGAGGTTTGATTGAGTTACAGTATTGTGTTAGTTTCAGATGTACAGCATAGGGATTCAGTATTTTGGCAAACTATATTCCATTATATGTTATTACAAATGAATGACTTTTAAGCCATTAGAGTCACAGGAGGTATGTCAAACCTGAATTTTTCTTAGCTCTCCATTACTTCATTGTCTTGCCTTTAAGTAATTACTTTATAGATAGATTTTAAAAGAAGAAAATTTAAAAGTTTAAAGCTTCTCTTACATGATTTTTAACTTGGAAGTCTGGGTTATACATAAGTTTCTACAGACTGGATTCACATTCTTGTAAAACATTTTCTCTGCTGCAATGTTTTCATTTCCTGCTAAGGTCTCTTATTCACAGAGTAATCAACAGTCTTTCTGGAAAAAAAAAAAAAAAGGAGGGGAGGGGCCTTCTCTGGTTGTCCAGTAGTCCTGAGCTCCTAATTCGGGGGGCACAGGTTTGATCCCTAGTCAGGGAACTAATTGCTGCATTCTGTGCAACATGGCCAAATAGGTAAATAATCAATCTTAAAAAAAAAAAAAAAAAAAAAGANNCCCCAGCCCCTATTCAAGGGTTTAAGAAAAATGACACCTCTACACATCTATGACAATGCTAACTTTTTAAAAGTGTCAGCAAACAAATTCACAGGCAGATAAGAACTTTTCTGTATAACAATATCCCCCATTGGTAAAGGGGCTCTGACTTTTGATAGTGAATTTAGGGGTATTGCCACTGTGAGAGGCTACACTGTTATGCACAAATGCATGCCCCTATCAGCTGTACCTACATTCAGTTATAGAGATCTCTTTCTATTAAAACTGCTTACAACATAAGATCTACAAAAGGATAGTCACAAGACCGTCTGTACACTTATTTAGCCTCAGATTGGTTCCTCTTCAGAGGCTGCACTTCAGACATCTCTCAGTTATTTTTGCTTGCAGAGTGACCTAGACCCATGAATTTAGAAGTCTGCACTATGTTACCTCAACTTACTGAGGACAATCCATCCTGGGACAATCAATCCAAAGACTTTGGAGATGGTCCAATCTAAAGTAAGAATTTTTTCTACCTTTTCCCAGAAATGCTCTACTAAGCCAAAGATCTTCCTTAAATCTGCCAAACTTTGCAATATTTAATGGGATAGTATTTTCTCATTTTATAAATTATATATTTTAAAAAGAGAAAGAAAAAGAAATTATCCCACTTCCAATAAGTCGCTGGTCATTGGATGCTGCTAAGTTTCACTTTGTTCAGTTCAATCAGGGTTTTCCCTGTTTTCAGTCAGTTTAGGCTCTACCTGTGCCTCTTCCCAGATACCATGAAAGAAGTCACTACTCAAAGGTTTTTTACAGCAATATTATGTTAAAAGGGGGATGCATAATAACAAAGAATTCAATTAATTCTTAAACCCTAGGAACTGCCAACACTTCTAAGGGTGTCCCAGGATAACATGGCAAGTGCTGGGCATGGCAAGTGCTGGGCTGCAGCAGGTAATGAATGTGATGATTAACTACTGGCAGTGCCCTGTTAAGAAGGGCTGTGTCTGGGTGTGATGATGCTGATAGCATCTTTTTTCTTTACACCAAGGTTTCTTAGCTTTTCCCTATTCCTGGTGGCTGAGGGTCTAAGGAGGTCAGACATCCAGTAATTGAGTAACTCATATCAACACTGAAAGCCTGTTTGTAAAAGGCTAATACAAAGCCCTTACAAGTAGAAGTGGGGGAAAATAAGTAAGGACAGCTGTGCTCCACAGCATTTAAATAGAGAAAACATTATGTTCTGAAGAAAGCAAACTGGGGTTGTAAGTACTGTTCATTCATGTAAATGAGTTTAGACACATTTTTTTCCATTCACATGTACAAAACAGACTGACATAATGGATTGACTTTGGAAACTAATAAAAAGTTTGTAATTGAATTATCTTGGGGCATATTTTTTTTTATTATTGCTAATATACAAATAAAAGCAACATGCTGGTGTCCTCTTTCTAAATGGCCTATTTATTCTCTGACCCCAGACTAAACCTCTAGTTCTTATTATTTACCAATATAAACAACAAGGCCCATGACATGGATGTAGACTATTCCACAGAGGCACTGTTGACTGGCCTTGGAGACTGGACCCTGCTTGGAACAAAGAGGAAGGAGGTAAAGACAGTCTTTAGCCTCAGGAACCCCATGAGTCCTGGAAACAAACAGCGACACGTTAATAGAGATTCCCAGGTCAATGTGACAAGCATGATGATGTAAGGAAGCACAGGGGCCATTTTAAGAACAAAAAAGGTAAATTTTCTCTTTTGCATGCAAAGTTGCTTTAACAACAACAGACAGGCCTTGAGTGTTCACTATGATATCCATAAGACTCTCACCCCTTCATCAATGTCTATCTCTTGTCCCTCCCCCTCCACACATTAATTCATCAATGTCTTAAATTCCTTTCAGACCCTCTGAGGAGCTGTTCCTCATGCTGGAGACCTGCACAAGAACAACTGTCCACAATTCCAGCCCCTACAGCCCTGTGTCACAGGGGCAGCTACCTGTTGGCTTCCCAAGCAGAAAGCTCTTCCAAGCAAAAGTGATCATTAAAAAAAAAAAAAAAAAAGATTACTACTGGTGTTTGATGAACCACTGTCTAGCATAGCACAAACCAAAAGTAATTTGCTCAACAAATATTTATTAAGTACGTTAACTTATGGAGAACATAACTATCAACTACAAATTGGAACTTGCTTGTCAACTGCAAATTGACACTTCCCAAAAGTATTTGTCAGTGACTGACTTTCTGCAACTAACACCAAAAAAATGGATGTCTTTTTCAACATATGAGACTGGAATGCAAAAGTAGGAATTCAAGAGATACCTTGAGTAACAGGCAAGTTTAGCCTTGGAGTACAAAACGAAGCAGGGAAAAGGATAACGTAGTTTGGCCGAGGGCAAACACTGTCTTCCAACAAGAGACAACGCTACACATGGACATCACCAGATGGTTAAAGTCAAATCAGCTTGATTACATTCTTTTCAGTTGAAAATGGAGAAGCTCTAAATAGCAAAAGCAAGACCAAGGGCAAACTGTGGCTCAGATCATGAACTCCTTATTGCAAAATTCAGACTTAAATTGAAGAAAGTAGGGAAAACCATTAGACCATTTAGGTATGACCTAAATAAATAGATTCAAGGGAATTGATATGACAGAGAGTTCCTAAAGAACTATAGATGGAGGTTCCTAACATTGTACAGGAGGTGGTGGTCAAAACCATCCCCAAGAAAAAGAAAGGCAAAAAAGGCAAAACGGCTGTGTGAGGAGGCCTTACAAATACCTGAGAAAAGAAGAGAAGTGAAAGGCAAAGAAGAAAAAGAAGATATGCTTATCTGAATACAGATTTCCAAAGAATAGCAAGGAGAGTTAAGAAAGCCTTCCTCAGTGATCAAAGCAAAAAAAAAAAAAAAGGAAAACAATAGCATGACAAAGACTAGAGATCTCTTCAAGAAAATTAGAGATATAAAGGGAACATTTCAGGCAGAGATAGGCACAATAAAGGACAGGAATGGTATGGACCTAAAAGCAGCAGAAGATATTAAGAAAAGGTAGCAAGAATAGACAAGAGAACTATGCAAGAAGGATCTTAAATGACCCAGATAACCATGCTGGTGTGGTCAGTCACCTAGAGCCAGACATCCTGAAATGTGAAGTCAAGTGAGCCTTAGGAAGCATCACTATGAACAAAGCCAGTGGAGGTGATAGAATTCTAGCTACTTTTTCAAATCCTAAAAGATGTTCCTGTGAAAATGCTTCACTCGATATACCAGCAAATTTGGAAAACTCCAGCAGTGGCCACAGGACTGGAAAAGTCAGTTTTTATTCCAGCCCCAAAGAAGGGCAATGCCAAAGAGTGTTCAAACTACTGAACAATTGCACTCATCTCACATGTTACCAAAGTAATGCTCAAAATTTTCCAAGCGAGGCTTCAACAGTACGTGAAGCGAGAACTTTCAGATGTTCACGCTGGATTTAGAAAAGGCAGAGGAACCACAGATCAAATTTCCAACATCTGTTGGATCATAGAAAGAGCAAAACAATTCCAGAAAAACATCTACTTCTGCTTCATCGACTACACTAAAGGCTTTGACTGGGTGGATCACAGCAAACTGTGGAAAATTCAAGAGTTGAGGATACAAGACCTCCTTACCTGCCTCCTGAGAAATCTGTATGCAAGTTAAGAAGTGAAAGTTAGAACCAGGCCTAGAAAAATGGACTGGTTCCAAATTGGGAAAGGAGTACCTCAAGTCTGTATATTGTCACCCTGCTTATTTAACTTATATAAAGAGTACATCATGTGAAATGCCACACTGGATGAAACACAAGCTGGATTCAAGATTGCAGGGAAAAATATCAACAACCTCAGATATGCAGATGACACCAACCTTATGGCAGGAATTGAAGAGGAACTAAAGAGTCTCGATGAAAGTGAAAGAGGAGAGGGAAAAAGCTGGTTTAAAACTCAACATTCAGAAATCTAAGATCATGGCATTCAGCCCAATCACTCCATGGCAAACAGTTGGGGAAAGAACAGAAACAGTGACAGACTTTATTTTCTTGGGCTTCAGAACCACTGCACATGGGACTGTATCCATGAAAATAAAAGATGCCTGCTCCTTGGAAGAAATGCTATGACCAACCTAAACAGCATATTAAAAAGCAGAGACATTACTTTACCGACAATGGCCCATGTAGTCAAAGCTATAGTTTTTCCAGTACTCATGTATGGATGTGAGAGTTGGATCATATAGAAAGCTGAGAACTGAAGAACTGATGCTTTTAAACTGTGGTGTTGGAAAAGACTCTTGAGAGTCCCTTGGACTGCAAGGAGATCCAACCACTCCATCCTAAAGGAAATCAGTCCTGAATATTCACTGGAAGCACTGATGCTGAAGCTTTCATACTTTGTCCACCTGTTGTGAAGAACTGACTCATTGAAAAAGACCCTGATGCTAGGAAAGATTGAAGGCAGTGGGAGAAGGAGACACCAGAGGATGAGATGGTTGGATGGCATCGACTCAATGGACATGAGTTTGAGTAAGCTCTGGGAGTTGGTGATGGACGGGAAGCCTGGCATGCTGCAGACCATGGGGGTCACAAACAGTCGGACACGACTGAGTGAATGAACTGAACCTACTGATGGACTGAAGTCCGCTTGTTTCCAAGACTTTTCTCCTATAATCAACAGCCTGGCACTGTCAAACTAATATCCTCACCTCCCAGAGGAACAATACCTGCTGGGACAACTTTTAATCAGCCAGTTGCCCTTGTTATCATGGACAGTTCCAGCAATATATGGTCTAAATTTTGGCTATGAAGCTATGACCACAGAAAAATAAAGGTGATTTTTAACAAGGTCATCACAATATTCTTTAGGCTCCAGATAAAGCTTGAAGGAAAAACTTGTTCTCCTTGTAGTCCAAGGGACTCTCAAGAGTCTTTGCCAACCCCACAGTTCAAAGGCATCAATTCTTCAACACTCAGCCTTCTTTATGGTCTAGCTCTCACATCTCTACATGCTACTAGAAAAACCATAGCTTTGACTATATGGACCTTTGTTGGTAAAATGATGTCTCTTTTTTTTAATATCTCTTTAGAATTTTTGCCCTGAGAGAATAATTTCACTATGCCTTTTAAATTTNTTCATTGTGCCTAGGTTTAATACAAGTTAAGTACTGTTATATCTGTTACAGGTTTGTCAGCAAAGAAAGCAATTCCAGTAAAGAAATTTCTAAGGAGAGAAAAATGTGAGATCAGATCTTTTACAATAATTATGCTTCAGGAATGTCTGTTTACAAGTCTCTCCTCACACACACCAAGTCTCTCCAGACTTGGGTAATTTGAATTTCTAGGGTTGTGCTAAACTGAGTGATGAAAGTTTATTGAATAGCTAGGTCATTTCCAAATAAAGTAAGATTCTGAAGCATTGATTACTGAAAACTAACTTCCTCTTACAAAGAAACAAAAGAGATTTTAGATTGAGTGTGTGTGTGAAGTAGGTAGCTTTAGTCATGTTTGACTCTTTGCAAGCCCATGAACTGTAGATGCCCAGGCTCCTCTGTCCATAAGATTCTCCAGGCAAGAATACTGGACTGAGTTGCCATTTCCTATTCCAAGGATCTTCCCAACTCAGGGATTGAACCATCTCATGTCTCCTGCATTGGCAGGCCGGTTCTTTACCACTAGTCACCTTGGAAGCCTGATTTTAGATTACTAATGAATAATGTTGGGTGCTATACTGAGATGTTTAATTGGTTTTTTTGTTGTTGTTTTTAATTATCACTCGTTTATGTTTATCACTGTTTATGTTCACCAATCTAAAGAATGCTAATATAAAGGAAAAATAAATTTAACAAGGTAAATGAATTCGAAATTAAGCTCGTACAAAACCTGACTCTGGCTTCTGTTTAGAGGATAAGCTTTCTTCAGATATTGAATTGCCTTTTATAATAGAATTAATTTCTTCATCTCTTAGGTGATTTGTTCTGTATTTGCCCTTGAAATCTTTTATTATTACTACAGCTAAGTGAATAGCTTTTGTTTCACAATGACTTATGATCCTATCTGACTTGAGCATTCTAAATCCATTTGATCTTTATTGACAAAACTTCCTAAATCAAATTATAATGAAGCACTTTTGACCTCTGGCTAACTGTGATGCTTCAGAAGGCCCCTGAAAAACCCCAAAGAGATATATGAAACTAATTAGGTTCATTTGGTAGGTTTAATTACATGGGAAGTATCAAAATGTTACTAATGAATCTAACCTAAAAATTGTATAGAGCTTATAAAATTCTGATATATGTCCTAATAAAATGTTATCATTCATAATTCTAGTTACTATCTTAAAGTGTTGCCACAACACTAACCAAGCTTTGCAAAAATGCTTCCTCTTCAAGAAGATTAGCAAAAGGACTGACTTGGTGAATATGCTTATAACTTTTATGATTTCTAACTGTAAAAAATAATAATATTGGTTTGAATCTGTGTTTTCCAAGTGTAAGAAAAACCTTCACCTAATCATGACTTACAGTAATTGGGTAAAATTATACTCTTATAAGCAAAACTGAAACATTTAAATTTTTTATCTATCTGATCCCTCCAGAGATTAGAAACTCATAGGTTTCCAGTAGTTTATCAGATAAATTAGGAAGGCTATCTCATTTATAGGTACAAAAATCTGAAGGAATTTTGGAGACCCTGAGAAGGGAAGAATTCACCTAGATCTAGGCAAAAATTGGTGAGAAGTCTTTGGCATGACTCCAGCTCCAGATACAGAAGCTCCAATACGTTAGCCACCTGATGTGAAGGACTGATTCATTGGAAAATACCCTGATTCTGGAGGAAAATGAAGTCAGGAGGAGAAGGGGATGACAGAGGATGAAATGGTTGGTTGGCATCACAGACTTGATGGACATGATTCTGAGCAAGCTGTGGGAGCTGGTGATGGACAGGAAAGCCTGGTGTGCTGCAGTCCATGGGGTTGCAGTCAAACACAACTGAGTGACTGAACTGAACTGAGTCCTGTTCTGGAGAGATGGTTAAGAAAAACAAAAACAATATTGCCACTGTTACCTATTTTACAACCTAACCACTTTGGGAAAAAGCAGCAGGGAAAAAAAGACAAAGCCTTTGGTTCTAACAATGAGGCTTGTTAGCAATTAAACCAGGTAAGAAGCAATGGGCCCCAGAAGCTTGTGTCTCTGCATGTGGGTGCTGGGCCAGAGTAGCACCTCCCCAGGAGCCTGGGTTCCCAGCTCATGGTGTTCATCCACCAGCAGAGCCGAGGCTTCATCTTTGGTTAATTTCACTGAATTGACACCAGTCTTAAAACTGTGCTCTTCTTGGCAAAATTAGCCACATGGAATATAACATTTGTTATTTTAAGTTGTTTGAAAAGCAGTGCCCATCAAAATATGTGAATGCTGTGCATCATTTTAGTTGACATAACTGAGATAATACAAATAAAGCACTTTACAAGAATTCAATATCAGTTCTTGAAAAGCCACATATACATGGTGTAGCATGTAAGTACTTACTGAAAAAGTCATAGCAAAAATAATAATAATAATAATAACTAAAAAACCACCCTAGTTAAAAGAACACCAGAAACTTGGTGATAAAAGCTGACTACTATCTGCACCTTCATCCTTACAAGCCTGCCAAGTAATACAATGCTATGTTCTAAGCACCAGATTCTAAGCAATCTATCTGATTCAACCGAATTTGATTTTTCTGTTTCACATGTAAAACTAAGCTATTGTGTCTACATCATAAAGTGTTAAAAAAAAAGACCGAATGAGGTAACACGGATGAGAAGCATTTAGCTCTGTGGCTGGCATGCCGTCCATCCTGAATCCACACTAATCTTTCCTCCACTCTGCATCCAATAGCTCTGCCTGGGGTGGGGGCAAGCATCTTAATCTGTTACCTAGAAAAGGGGAAAACACTACATTCCACATAGCTACGCCGGGCTGCTTCCTTCATTGTCAGATTCCAGGCTCCTCTGTGGGGAGTAAAGGCGGCTGTGGTGCTGTGTGTGCTGCCACCATGTGGTTCGTGGCAGTCCATACAGGGATCATGCTTGCCATGCCAAGTCACTTCAGTCGTGTCCGACTCTGTGCGACCCCATAGACGGCAGCCCACCAGGTTCCCCCGTCCCTGGAATTCTCCAGGCAGGATCGTACTTAGATGTTTAAAAAAAATCTTCAGAAATTATAGCGCACACGGGGAACTTGCTTACCACTTTTTAGAAGGTGTGCTAATGTTTGATATATATTTTCTCACTTAGTTTATTAAGAAAAGAAAAGCCTGTGGTGCTGTCTATTCCCCGTCTTAAAAGACGGGCAACGGTTACTGCCTTGGGAAGGGCCGCCCACTGCCTATATCCCTGCTAGAGTAGTATTTGCATTCAGAGCAAATTTCCATTCAAGCATCTGGAGATCAAACCATAAAGCTGTCCTTTCTAAGTGATTTTCCACTGAAGATTGAAATAAGAATTATTTAGAAAAGCATTNCCCCCCCCCCCAAAAAAAAAAGAAAGAAAAAGAAAAAAAGCTGGTTTTCTCTCCTTCACTTACTTGGGTATTTTGCTCTAATGCATAAATTGCTTATCCTATGGGGAGTTTGTTAGTCCTTTAGGATCTAGGGCTTTTCATAGAAGTTTTTCTATTCCCAGAATCCAGTTTTTTGTTTTGTTTTGTTTTTAATAAAGGAGACATCACATTAATGTGCTAATGATTTTAATTTATAGTTCTATAAGCAACTGACAGATCTCTATCTTATTCTTACATCAGATAAAGATAATCCCTCTCTATTAGTCATGCTTGATCTTCATTTGTTCTCAATTATCCTAGAACAATCTTTCAGATTCACTGGGTCACTTTCATTCTGGCCCTCTCTCTGCCCCTGGGGTGATTCCATCTGCATCTTTTCTAACCAGGCAGCAAGGGAGCAGAGAGCACAGGTGGGTTTTACTCAGACCCTTACATTCTGACTCAGCTACACAGTAATGATGGGATTTCCAGATGTTTAATTAATTTCCCTTAGCCTTGGTTTCTTCATCTCTAAATTGGGTACAATAACTTACTATCCTAACACAACCAAACAACTACACTCCTATTTAAAAAACCCAAATACTAATAGTTCAAATTAAAAAATAATAATAAAATAAAAATAACTACTTACTATGTCCGAGTTTCCCCTTAATATACAGTCAATAGACACTCTCCCTTCACCTAGCTTCCCTGGTCTGGTGGCTCAGACGGTAAAGCATCTGCCTGCAACGTGGGAGACCTCGGTTCAATCCCTGGGTCAGGAAGATCCTCTGGAGAAGGAAATGGCAGCCCACTCCAGTACTCTAGTATAGAAAATCCCATGGACAGAGGAGTCTGGTATTCTACAGTCTATGGGGTCGCAAAGGGTCAGACATGACTGAGCAACTTCACTTTTCACTTTCCTTCATCTAGTGCATGCGAGCACACACACAACAAATAGAATTCACATACCATCTCATAAACTCCACCTGTTTCTATGTTTCACAATCACCATCCCACAATTAATATTTTTCTCTTTAGGAATATTCTTGAAATGCTGCTTTTTAAAACCATACATGATAGGGTTGCTTCTATTAATAGATTTAAGATTCTCCTCTTCAGTGATGAATAGGGCTTCCTTTAAACCTTAAGTAAAAAGAAAGAGATTTCTAAGTTTGTAGAAAAAAATGCTACTTGGTCTTAACTAGGCCTATATAATCTAAAATGGAGAGTGACACTCATCTTGCAGACACAAGTCATCTAAACAGATACTGAAGGAAATGTCAGCTGGACACTCAAGCCAGTGGTGAACTGAAGTCCCTGTTAGCACTAGAAGACAGTTTGTGCATGTGCATGCACATATTTAAAATATATAAAATGTATTGTATGCCACCAATATTAATCATATGGGGAAGGATGTAAAGAAGAGATGAAAACTGTGTACAACAATAAGAGCAGCTAATAGACATATATGGACTGCAGCCAAGTGCCTGGTTTGAGGCCAACATCATATCTTGCTCGTTATGTGATTAGGCAACACATCTTCCTTCTTTAAGCCTTGTGTCCTCATCCGTTAAGTTGGAATAAGACATCACATAAGGGGTTATATGAGGCTACTGCCTGGCCATCAATAAGAATTCAGTAAGTGTTATTTTTCATGCATATTAAGACAAATGGAGTATCTTGCTTTAGAAAAGGTACTATTTTATTTACTTAATCTACTGACCCTCGATAGAGTATATAATTGACATAAAAACTCTT
The DNA here is from genome assembly GCA_006410935.1 of Redunca redunca. NCBI lineage: Eukaryota > Metazoa > Chordata > Mammalia > Artiodactyla > Bovidae > Redunca > Redunca redunca. Next base: position 277,928 of record SJYQ01096618.1, read on the forward strand.
CTTAGTGTGATATATAACCACTCACTTAATCAGGTTATTTCAAAAGTTGAAGGAACAGCATTTTTGTGAGACTGTCTAATAGGTAATTAGAAATGATGATGGAAAATCTATAATCAAGTCCTGACCTCAGTTCCTCTATGCACTCACTGATACCTCTGCTACTTGCCAGCTGTCACAGAATGGCTGTAGGTGGCACTGGGGCTATCATCCACTCACATTATGCCTTGGGAATGACTGCACACGGCAAGCAACCTCAGAGAACATAGCTCAGACTTGAGAAAAACAAAGTAGTATCTTCACCCTGCAACAAGTTCTTTAAATTGCATACTCAGAGCTCATGAACACAACAGGGTAAACTAAAAAGCCTTGGTTCCGTCCAACAGCATGGGGCTTGGACACACCAGTGATTATATATGGGAATGAAGGGTTTGCCAGGCAAACCCTGGATTGAGAAATGGGATTTCACAGTGTATGGCTTCCTCGATGGGATAAACTTTAAACGTCACATTATAAGCTCCTATATCAGGATTAGCTTCACTCTCTTCCAAGTCTTAAATTCTTTACCACAAACTGTAAATGAACTGAGCATTAGGGAATAAACTTTTTTTAGTGTTTTAACCAAAACACAGTCAAATTTAAAGTCCAAATTTCCATGTACAGTTTTATTGCTGAGCAAATTGATGTACATCCTTAATGTCTATTAATTGTAAAGAAAATATGCTTATTAATGTAAAAAGCTAGCATAGAGAGAGTCATATTTTGGAAGCCCCTGCAAATTTCATCTCAAATAGCAAAAAAGCACTATCTTTTTGTGTTCTGCTATCCTGGAGAGTGAAGTCAGGTATGCCTTAGGAAGCATCATTATGAACAAAGCTAGTGGAGGTGATGGAATTCCAGCTGAGCTATTTTCAAATCCTAAAAGATTATGCTGTGAAAGTGCTGCACTCAATATGCCAGCAAAGTTTGGAAAGCTCAGCAGTGGACACAGAACCGTAAAAAGTCAGTTTTCTTTTTTTTCTGTTTATTTATTTTGCTTTACATTTTCATCCCAATTCCAAAGAAAGACAATGTCAAAGAATGCTCAAACTACTGAACAACTGCTCTCATCTTACACAAAAACAAAGTAATGCTCAAAATTCTCCAAGCCTGGCTTCAGCAGTATGTGAAGTGAGAACATCCAGATGTTCAAGCTAGATTCAGAAAATGCAAAGGAACCAGAGATTAAATTTCCATCATCGTTGGATCATAGAAAAGGCAAGAGAATTCCAGAAAAACATTTACTTCTGCTTCAGTGACTATGCTAAAACCATTGACTATGTGGATCAAAACAAACTGTAGAAACTTCTTAAAGAGATGGGAATACCAGACCACCTTACCTGCCTCGTGAGAACTCTATATACAGGTCAAGTAGCAATAGTCGAAACCTGACATGGAATAGTGGACTGGTTTCAAGTTGGGAAAGTATAACAAGGCTCTATATTGTCACCCTGTTTATTTAACTTATATGCAGAGTACATCATGCAAAATGCTGGACTGGAGGAAGCACAAGCTGGAATAAAGATTGCCAGGAGAAAAATCAATAACCTCAGATATGCAGATGACACTACCCACATGGCAGAAAGCAAAGAACTAAAGATGAAAGTGAAAGAGGAGAGTGAAAAAGTTGGCTTAAAACTCAACATTCAGAAAACTAAGATCATGGCATCCAGTCCCATCACTTCATGCAAATAGATGGGGAGACAATGCAAACAGTGACAGGCTTTATTTTCTTGGGCTCCAAAATCACTGCAGATGGTGACTGCAGCCATGAAATTAAAAATGCTTGCTCCTTGGAAGAAAAGCTATGACAAACTTACATAGCATATTAAAAAGCAGAGACATTGCCGACAAATATCCGTTTAGTCAAAGCTATGGTTTTGGCAGTAGTCATGTAAGAGTTGGACCATAAAGAAAGCTGAGCACCAAAGAACTGTTTTTAAACTGTGGTGTTGGAGGAGACTCTCAAGAGTCCCTTGGACTGCAAAGAGACCCAACCAGTCAATCATAAAGAAAATTAGTCCTGAATACTCATTGGAAGAACTGATGCTAAAGCTGAAGCTCCAATACTTTGGCTACCTGATTGCAGAGACAACTGATTGGAAAAGACCCTGATGCTGGGAAAGATTGAAGGCAGGAGGAGAAGGGGATGACAGAGGTTGAGATGGTTGGATGACATTATTGACTTGATATACATGAGTTTGAGCAAGCTGTGGGAGTTGGTGATGGACAGGGAAGCCTCGCATGCTGCAGTCCATGAGTCAGACGTGCATGGGGAGGACTCAGAGAGATGTTATGGGGTGGGAGGAGGGAGGGGATTCATGTTTGGAAACGCATGTACACTCGTGGTGAATTCATGTCAATGTTTGGCAAAACCGATACAGTATTGTAAAATAAACTAAAGTTAAAATAAAAATTAAAAAAAAAAAAAGAGTCAGACATGACTGAGTGAACTGAACTGAAATGATGCTTGGTGATGTGATAAATCATATCCTGAGAAAAGCACAATTCTGTGTTTAATTTATTTAATCCTGTAAATACCCAATGAGATTAATATTCTCCTCCATTTTTTTTTAAATCAAAGAATAGTTTATGCACAACTTTATATTACTTTCAGGTATAGGGCATGTAATCTGATACCCTATATATTATACTGCATATGATGTTACTATGGGTTTCCCAAGTGGCACTAGGGGTAAAGAAGCCATCTGCCAAAGCAGGAGACATAAGAGACACAGGTTCAATCTTTGAATTGGGAAGATCCCTTAGGGTAGGAAATGGCAACACACTCCAGTATCCTTGCCTGGAAAATTCCATGGATAGATGAACCTGGAGGGCTGCAGTCCATGGAGTCACAAAGAGTCGGACACAACTGAAGCGACTTAGCATGCGTGCACATGATGTTACTATACACTATTGACTATATTCCCTGTGCTAAGCACTGTATTTTAGGAACTCATTTATCTTACACCCAGTAGCTTGTCCTTCTTAACCCCCTTCACTTACCTTGCCCATCCCCCCTCTCTCTACACTCTTGGAACAATTAGTTTGTTCTCTGTATCTGTGGGGTTTTGCGGGTGGCTTAGATTGGGAAGAATTCGCCTGTAATGCAGAATACACGAGACACGGGTTTGATCCCTCCCTGAAGAAAAGAATGGCTACCCACTCCAGTATTCCTGCCTGCAGAATCTGATGGACAGTGGAGCCTGTATCTCTGGGTTTGTTTCTGTTTTGTTATAGTTGTTTGTTTTGTTTTCAGAGTCCACGTATAAGTGAACACATACAGTTCTCTTTTTAAAAAGAGGATTGATTTAAAGAAAAATGATATATTTTCCAATATTTATCTTTGTTGATATTATTTTAAAACATGAAATAAATCAATAGAAGGCAATCAGTGTCCTAGGGTCATAGTTACACCATGATGTTCTGGGCAGAGGGGCCGGGGACTGAGAGCAGCTGCTGTCAAACTCACTCAGCTTGCCTTCTGCTGTTTTTAAAGAACTGGCACTATTGCATCCAGTACTCTTGAACTGCAAGGATAGGCTCCATTACCAGAAGTCCTCCACTGAGACTCTGCCTGAAGCATTGATAGCATGACTTTAATGACAAGCTCACACATCTCCCTGGCATAAGGCTTCATCATACCCCTAGTCCTCTGCCCTAAAGTCACCAAACAGACCTTTCTTAGGGAGTTTGGGGTATGAGAGTCCTGGGTACGTGGCCCATTTTTTTTCCCCCCTAGTGGATTTTTTTTTTCCCCTTTATCACTGGGTTAGTCATTTGGGAGTAAAATACCACTTCCTGGACAAGACAAAATGGAGGAAGAAATTAGGCATTGAGAGTCTTTACCAGAAGATACTTGGCATGGTAAAGGTCAGGGGACATCAGCACAGAGGTAGGGCACATATCAGGCTCCAGGACACACCACCACCAGCAGTACTGGAATCAGCCTGTCTTCTTTCCTGCTATCTCCTTCTTCTTTTTTTAATAAATATTTCACCTCTTTTTTTGGATTTCCTTCCCATTTAGGTCACCACCGAGCATTAAGTACAGTTCCTTAAGCTGTAGAGTAGGCAAAAGTATCTGTTTTATCAGTTCAGTTTAGTCTCTCAGTTGTGACTGACTCTTTGCAATCCCATGGATTGCAGCACACCAGTCTTCTATGTCCATCACAAATTCCCAGAGCTTGCTCAGACTTATGTCCATCATGCTGGTGATGCCATAAAGCCATCTCATCCTGCCTTCAATCGTTCCTAGCATCAGGGTCATTTCAAATGAGTCAGTTCTTCATATCAGCTGGCCAAATAATTGGAGTTTAGCTTTAGCATTAGTCCTTCCATTGAATATTCAGGACTGATCTCCTTTAGTATGGACTGGTTGGATTTCCTTGCAGTTCAAGGGACTCTAAAGAGTCTTTTCCAACACCACAATTCAAAAGCAACTATCCTTAGGTGTTCAGCTTTCTTTATAGACCAACTCTCACAACCATACATGACTGCTGGAAAAACCATAGCCTTGACTAGATGGACTTTTGTTGACAAAGTAATGTCTCTGCTTTTTAATATGCTGTCTAGGTTGATCATAACTTTCCTTCCAAGGAGTAAGTGTCTTTTAATTTCATGGCTGCAATCACCATCTGCAGTGATTTTGGAGCCCCCCAAAATAAAGTCTGTCACTGTTTTCCCATCTATTTACCATGAAGTGATGGGACCAGATGCCATAATCTTTGTTTTCTGAATGTTGAGCTTTAAGCCAACTTTTTCACTCTCCTCTTTCACTTTCATCAAGAGGCTCTTCAGTTGTTCACTTTCTCCCATAAGGGTGGTGTTGTTTGCATATCTGAGGTTATTGATATTTCTCCTGGAAATCTTGATTCCAGCTTGTGCTTCATCCAGCCCAGCATTTCTCATGATGTACTCTGCATATAAGATAAATAAGCACAGTGACAATATACAGCCTTGACATACTTCTTTCCCGATTTGGAACCAGTTTGTTGTTCTATGTCCAGTTCTAACTGTTGCTTCTTGACCTGCATACATATTTCTCAGGAGGCAGGTAAGGGGGTCTGGTATTCCCAACTCTTGAAGAATGTTCCACGGTTTGCTGTGATCCACAGAGTTAAAGGCTTTGGTGTAGTCAATAAAAAAGTAGATGTTTTTTGGGAACTCCCTTGTTTTTTTGATGATCCAATGGATGTTGGCAATTTGATCTCTGGTTCCTCTGCCTTTTCTGAATACAGTTTGAACATCTGGAAGTTCTTGCTTCATGTACTGTTAAAACCTGACTTGGAGAATTTTGAGCGTAACTTTGCTAATGTGTGAGATGGGTGCAATTGTGTGGTAGCTTGAACATTCTTTGGCATTGCCTTTCTTTGGGATTAGAATGAAAACTGATCTTTTCTAGTTCCTGTGTCCACTGCTGAGTTTTCCAAATTTGCTGGTATATTGAGTTTAGTTCTTTCATAGCATCATCATCTTTTAGGATTTGAAATAGCTCAACTGTAATTCCATGACCTCCACAAGCTTTGTTCATATTGATGCTTCCTAAGGCCCACTTGACTTTGCATTCCAGGATGTCTGACTCTAGGTGGGTGATTACACCATCCTGGTTATCGGTCATGAAGATATTTTTTGCATAGTTTTCTTCTGTGTAGTCTTAGTATCTTCTGTTTCTGTTAGGTCCATACCATTTCTATCCTTTATTGAGCCCATCTTTGCATGAAATGACTTCCCTGGTGGCTCAGACAGAAAAGCGTCTTCCTTACAATGCGAGAGACCTGGGTTCGATCCCTAGGTTGGGAAGATCCTCTGGAGAAGGAAATGGCACCCCACTCCAGTACCCTTGACTGGAAAATCCCATGGACAGAGGAGCATGGTGGGCTATAGTCCACGGGGTCACAAAGAGTCGGACACGACTGAGCAACTTCACTTTGCACGAAATATTCCCTTACTATCTCTAATTTTCTTGAAGAGATCTCTAGTCTTTCCATCCTATTGTTTTCTTCTATTTCTTTGCATTGATCACTGAGGAAGGCTTTCTTATCCCTCCTTGCTATTCTTGGAATTCTGCATTCAATCAGTTTTATACCTAGCATCAGCAGTGTATATATGTTAATCTCAATCTCCCAATTCATTCCACCCTGTTTCCCCCACTTGGTGTCCAAATGTTTCTTCTTTACATCTGTGTCTCCAATTCTGTTTTACAAATAAGATCGTCTATACTACTTTTCTAGATTCCAGCCACATGCATTAATAAACATTGTTTTTCTCTTTCTGATTTACTTTACTCTGTATGATAGTCTCTAGGTCCATCCATGTCTATATAAATGACTCAATTTTGTTCCTTTTTTGGCTGGATAGTCTTCCATTGTACATACACACCACATCTTCTTTATCCATTCCTCTGTTGATGGACATTTAGGTTGCCTCCATGTTCTGGTATTGTAAATAGTGTGGCTATGGGGCACATGGGGCACATGTCTTTTAGGATTATGATTGTTCTGTGGTATATGCCCAGGAGTGGGATTGCTGGGTCACATGACAGTTCTATGTTTAGTTTTCTTAAGGAGCGTCCATACTGTCCTCTTCCACTCCCATCTTCTCCTGCCTTATTTCATCTGCTGCATTGCTTACTAACCTATATTTAAAGAGAAGAAAAGGGGAATGAGAAGCCCTGAAACTATTTCACCAAAGTGACTTTATAGAACATCTAGCCAGAATATTTTGAGAATATATCAAAAATTAATCAAAAATAGCACATAATACAAGCCCTGGTGCTTGGCCTATACATTAAAAAAGAAACGAGATTCTGACTTGAATGTTCTCTTAATCTTCGCTAATTTTCTCTTTGTAGAAGGATCATTTCTCAGTACCCCCTCAGTTTCCCCTATACATCTTAAGAAACGGAGGGAAAAAATAAAAATAAAAAAGGAATTAGTTTCACAAGCAAAGGTGTTAAAGTAACATCATGGGAACAAAAAACAAAATTGCGAGTGTATCACAAATAATGCTGAAGTGAAAAAAATCTCAGCTTTTATAAGTTCACTGCTTTACAAGTACAAGATGACATAACTTTATTTGATTTTGATTTTGGTTATATATTCACACTGAGGATTAGTCATGCCACAGATATACCAGAGGCAGAATCAAGGTGATGGTAGGATTCAAGGGAAAATGAACTATTCAAATCATATGAGAAGTAACATGGATACTGGATTTAGGCAGTGGAGAAACCCTGAAAGTTCTTATGCAGGAGAAAACGACATTATCTAAAAATATGGTCTCAAAATCCTTTGTGAAGAATGCATCAGAAAGAGAAAGACTGAATTCTTCAAAATATGTCAGAAAGCTCTTGCAGAAATGAATGTCAAGGCTGATTGTGGCCTGGAAGAAGGGGCAGCAGTGGGACTGCGGAAACAGGAATGTATTTCAACTGTGTTTAGAAGGTAATAATATACAAGTTCTGGTGACTGGAAAGTCAAGAAGGAGTCAAAGATGCTACTCAAATTTCCATCTTTGCCACAAAGAGGATGGTGTCTGTTTCACTGAAACAGAAGCAAAAGAATGAGAGCAGATTCTAATGAAGAGCAATATTTTGGCTTCTGTCTTGCTGGGAGTTTGAGTTATCTTCACAATATTCAAGTTTTTAAGATATCAAATACTGAATGCATAAATCTGGAGATCAAGAAGAGTTATCTATTAAAGCTAAGGAGCAGAGGTCATCCATAAAAGTATGGCCCTGAAGATCATGTGGCAGGAAACCACCGGGGACTAGGAGGAAGCCACACATGGGACCTGGGGAGAGACCACAGTGCCTGAAACCCCTGCCTCGTCTACAGACTTCAAGGTCTGGCTCTGTTCCCTATGCTGCCCAGAGTGGCCAAATGCACATACATCATTTTCTTCAGCTTCATGACTAAGCTGTTATATTTCCTTAATGCACTATTCACATAATAAAAAAGAGTTTTCCTCCGCAGTTGCTTTTAGTACAAAACAAGCTATTCTCAGATCTGTATTCTACAGATTATAGAAAGACAAGATTTCATGTAAATCATTAGCAAGAACGACGGAAATGGGGGAAATAGTAATATTTTCTGCATAATATTTCCATTTTCATGAATGTTGGAGCACTTTATCCCACTGGTGTGTGTTGGAGAAAATCTCATCATAATTTCTTAGGATATAATGGACTCACTACAGGCTCATTTTCAAATTGGGAAGGGAGTACGTCAAGGCTATATATTGTCATCCTGCTTATTTAACTTTTATGCAGAGTATATTATGAGAAATGCCGGGCTGAATGAAGCACAAGCTGGAATCAAGATTGCTGGGAGAAATATCAGTAACTTCAGATATGCAGATGACACCAACATCATGGTAGAAAGAGAAGAGGAACTAAAGAGACTGGATGAAGGTGAAAGAGAAGAGTGAAAAGCTGACTTAAAACTCAACATTCAGAAACTAAGATCATGGCATCTGGTTCCATTACTTCATGGCAAATAGATGGGGAAACAATGGCAACAGTGACAGACTTAATTCTCTCGGGCTTCAAAATCATTGCAGATGGTGACTGCAGCCATGAAATTAAAAGACACTTGGAAGAAAATCTACCACAAAACTAGACAGCATATTAAAACCAGAGACATTACTCTGCGAAAAATATCCATATACTCAAAATATGGTTTTCCCTGTAGTCATGTATGGATATGAAAGGTAAACCACAGAGAAGTCTAGTGTCAAAGAACTGATACTTTAAAAGTGTGGTGTTGGAGAAGACTTGAAAATCCCTTGGACTGCAAGTAGATGAAAGCAGTCAATCCTAAAGGAAATAAACCCTGAATATTCATTAGAAGGACTGATGCTGAATCTGAAGCTCCAATACTTTGGCTACTTAATGTGAAGAGCCAACTCATTGGAAAAAAACCCTGATGCTGGGAAAGATTGAAGGAAGGAGGAGAAGGGGTTGGCTGAGAATGAGATGTTTGGATGGCATCACTGACTTAGTGGGCATGAGTTTGAGCAAGCTCTGGGGATTGGTGATGGACAGGGAAGCCTAGCATGCTGCAGTGTATGGAGTTGCAAAGAGTAGGACATGACTGAACGACTGAACAACAGCAACAATGGGCTCAACCTTCTTTGCACTTGTGTGAAATATGGTTGCAGCAATCTCTCTATCCACTTAGACAACATGTTTTTTGGCAGAAAAATGCTGTGTGTTTCTTTAATGCCTGTCTCCATACATTTCCCAGGGTGTAGACCGAAACAATTCTTTATGTATTGAACAATAAAAGGATTCTTGTGATGCCATCAATCAAATTATATCTGATAGCTCATGTACAAAATCACTTGTGTGTAAATAAGCTTTTAATATTTTCAAACCATCTGTAATGTGAGTATAAAAATGTCAAACGTGTGAATAATGTTTTTGAAGTTCCAATAAACCATTTTGAGTCATATACTATAATTTTTTATCAATCCAAAAGTTACATATTTTAAGTCAATTTCAGATAGAATTTTTGAAGACTGCATTAAA
>SJYQ01096618.1:295224-354341 GCA_006410935.1 Redunca redunca
ACATGGAAACAACCTAGATGTCCATCAGCAGATGAATGGATAAGAAAGCTGTGGTACATATACACAATGGAGTATTACTCAGCCATTAAAAAGAATACATTTGAATCAGTTCTAAGGAGATGGATGGAACTGGAACCGATTATACAGAGTGAAGTAAGCCAGAAAGAAAAACACCAATACAGTATACTAACGCATATATATGGAATTTAGAAAGATGGGAATGATGACACTTTATGCGAGACAACAAAGGAGAGTCAGATCTATAGAGTGATCTTTTGGATTCTGGGGGAGAGAGAGAGGGAGAGGGTGGGATGAGATGGGAGAATGGCATTGAAACATGTATACTATCATGTAAGAAACGAATTGCCAGTGTATGTCCGATGCAGGATGCAGGATGCTTGGGGCTGGTGCATGGGGATGATCCAGAGAGATGGTNGTGGGAGGTGGGAGGGGATTCATGTTTGGGAACGCATGTACACTCGTGGTGAATTCATGTCAATGTTTGGCAAAACCAATACAGTAATGTAAAGTAAACTAAAGTTAAAATAAAAATTAAAAAAAAAAAAGAAATAGAGGAAAACAACAGAATGGGAAAGACTAGAGATATCTTCAAGAAAATCAGAGATGCCAAGGGAACATTCATGCAATGATGGGCTTGATAAAGGACAGAAATGGTATGGGCATAACAGAAGCAGAAGATATCAAGAAGAGGTGGCAAGAATACACAGAAGAACTGTACAAAACAGATCTCCACGACTCAGATAATCACGATGGTGTGATCACTCACCTAGAGCCAGACATCCTGGAATGTGAAGTCAAGTGGGCCTTAGAAAGCATCACTATGAACAAAGCTAGTGGAGGTAATGGAATTCCAGTTGAGCTATTTCAAATCCTGGAAGATGATGCTGTGAAAATGCTGCACTCAATATGCCAACAAATTTGGAAAACTCAGCAGTGGCCAAAGGACTCGAAAAGGTCAGTTTTCATTCCAATCCCAAAGAAAGGCAATGCCAAAGAATGCTCAAACTACAGCACAGTTGCACTCATCTCACACGTGACTAAAGTAATGCTCCAAATTTTCTAAGCCAGGCTTCAGCAGTGCATGAACCTTGAAATTCCAGATGTTCAAGCTGGTTTTAGAAAAGGCAGAGGAACCAGAAATCAAATTGCCAACATTCACTGGATCATGGGAAAAGCAAGAGAGTTCCAGAAAAAAACATCTATTTCTGCTTTATTGACTATGCCAAAGCCTTTGACTGTGTGGATCACAATAAACTGCAGAAAATTCTGCAAGAGATGGGAATAACAGACCACCTAACCTGGCTCTTGAGAAACCTATATGCAGGTCAGGAAGCAAGAGTTAGAACTGGACATGGAACAACAGACTGGTTTCAAATAGGAAGGAGTATGTCAAGGCTGTATATTGTCACCCTGCTTATTTAACTTATATGCAGAGGACATCATGAGAAAAGCTAGGCCGGAAGAAGCACAAGCTGGAATCAAGATTGCCAGGAGAAATATCAGTAGTGTGAGACATGCAGATGACACCACCCTTATGGCAGAATGTGAAGAGGAATTAAAGAGCCTCTTGATGAAAGTGAAAGAGGAGCGTGAAAAAGTGTGGCTAAAACTCAATATTCAAAAAACTAAGATCATAGCATCTGTTCCCATCACTTCATAGGAATTAGATGGGGAAACAGTGGAAACAGTGTCAGACTTTATTTTTTGTGGCTTCAAAATCATGCAAATGGTGATTGCAGCCATGAAATTAAAAGATCCTTACTCCTTGGAAAGAAAGTTATGACCAAACTAGATAGCATATTCAAAAGCAGAGACATTACTTTGCCAACAAAGGTCCATCTAGTCAAAGCTATGGTTTTTCCTGTGGTCATGTATGGATGTGAGACTTGGACTGTAAAGAAAGCTGAGCACTGAAGTATTGATGCTTTTGAACTGTGGTGTTGGAGAAGACTCTTGAGAGTCCCTTGGACTACAGGGAGATCCAACCAGTCCATTCTAAAAGAGATCAGTACTGAGTGTTCTTTGGAAGGACTGAAACTCCAATACTTTGTCCACCTCATGCAAAGAGTTGACTCATTGGAAAAGACTCTGATGCTGGGAGGGATTGGGGGCAGGAGGAGAAGGGGACGACAGAAGATGAGATGGCTGAATGGCATCACTGACTCGATGGACATGAGTTTGGGTGAACTGCAGGAGTTGGTAATGGACAGGGAGGCCTGGAGTGCTGCAATTCATGGGGTTGCAAAGAGTCAGACATGAATGAGCGACTGAACTGAACTGAATATACGTGTTTCAATGCTATTCTCTCATATCATCCCAACCTCGCCTACTCCGACATAGTCCAAAAGTCTATTTTTACATTTGTGTCTATATTGCTGTCTTGCATATAGGTTTGTTATTACCATCTTTCTAAATTCCATATATATGTGTTAATATAGTGTCTTGGTGTTTCTCTTTCTGGCTAACTTCACTCTGTATAATAGGCTCCAGTTTCATCCACTTCATTAGAACTGACTCAAACATTATTTTTAATAGCTGAGTTATATTCCATTATGTTTATGTACCACTGCTTTCTTATCCATTCCTTTGTTGATGGACATTTAGTTTGCTTCCATGTCCTAGCTATTGTAAACAGTGCTGCAATGAACATTGGAGTACACGTGTCTCTTTCAATTCTGGTTTCCTAAGTGTGTATGCCCAGCAGTAGGATTGCTGGTGCATATGGCAGTGCTATTTCCAGTTTTTTAAGAAATCTCCACATTGTTCTCCATAGTGGCTGTACTAGTTTGCATTGCCACCAACAGTGTAAGAAGGTTCCCTTTTCTCCACAACCTCTGTAGCATTTATTGTTTGTAGACTTTTTGATAGCAGTCTTTCTGACCGGTGTGAGATGGTACCTCACTGTTGTTTTCATTTGCATTTCTCTGACAATGAGTGATATTATGCATCATTTCATGTGTTTGTTAGCCATCTGTGTGTCTTCCTTGAAGAGATGTCTGTTTAGTTTTTTGTCTCATTTTTGACTGGGTCGTTTATTTTTCTGGAATTGAGCTGCATGAGCTACTTGTATATTTTGGAGATTAATTGTCAGTTGCTTCGCTTGCTGTTAGTTTTTCTCATTCTGAAGGGTTCCTTTTCAGTTTGCCTATAGTTTCCTTCATTCTGCAAAAACTTTTTAAAGTACTAAACTAATTTTGTATGAAAATATATATGGGTATAATTTATTTTGCTTGTAATATGTTGTTGAGACACATTTGGTAATATTTGTGTAACATTCTCATTGCAATAAAATAAATACAAAATAAAATTTACTATTTAAAAAGTGGAATCTAGTGGTATTAATTACATTCACAAGGTTGTGAAATCACAGCACATCCATTTGCAGAACTTTTTCATCTTATCAAAGAGAAATTCTACATACATTAAACACAAATTCTCTATCCATCTCCCTCCACAGCCCCTGATGACCTCACTTCCACTTTCTGCATCTATGAACGTGCCTGTTCTAAATATCTTTCTTAATTGGAATCATACAATATGTGTCCTCTCATGTCTGACTTTTTCTCTTATTAATATGTTTTTCAGTCACTCAGTCATGTCCAAATCTTTGCGATCCCTTGGACTGCAGCTTGCCAGGGTTCTCTGCCCTTTACTATCTCCCAGATTTTGTTCAAACTCATCTACACTGAGTTGGAGATGCCATCAAACCATCCCCTTCTCTGTTGCTCCCTTCTACTCCTGCCCTCAATCTTTCCCAGAATCAGGATTTTTTCCAATGATTTGGCTTTTCATATCAGATAGCAAAAAAGTACTGTACTGGAGCTTCAGTTTCAGCATCAGTGCCTCCAGTGAATATTCAGTGTTGGTTTTCTCTAGGATTGACTGGTTTGATCTCCTTACAGTCCAAGGGACTCTGAAGACTGCTCTCCAACACCACAGTTCAAAAGCATCAATTCTTCAATGCTCAGCTTCCTTTATGGCCCATCCATACCTGACTACTGGAAAAACCATAGCTTTGACTAATGGACATTTGTTGGCAAAGTAATGTCTCTGTTTTTTCATATGCTGTCTAGGTTGGTCATAGCTTTTCTTCCAAGGAGCAAGCGTCTTTTAATTTAATGGCTGCAATCACCATTCCCAGTGATTTTGGGGCCAAAGAAAATAAAGTCTGTCACTGTTTCCATTGTTTTTCCATCAATTTGCCAATAAGTTACAGAACTGCATGCCACGATCTTAGTTTTTTCAAGGATGAGTTTTAGGTCAGCATTTTCAGTCTTCTCTTTCACATGCATCAAGAGACTCTAGTTCCTCTTCACTTCCAGCCATTAGGATAGTGTCATCTGCATATCTGAGGTTACTGATAGTTCTCCTGGCAATCTTCATTCCAACTTGAGCTTCCTCTAGCCTGGCATTTTGCATAATGTACTCTCCATAGAAGTTAAATAACAAGGGTGACAATATACAGCACTGATGTACTTCTTTCCAAATTTGGAACCAGTCCACTGTTTCATGTCCAGTTCTAAGTGTTGCTCCTTGACCTGCATTCAGGTTTCTCAGGAGGCAGATAAGGTGGTTTGGTATTCCCATCTCTTTAAGAATTGTTCACAGATTATTGTGATCCACACATTCAAAAGCTTAGCATAGTCAATAAAGCAGAAGTAGATGTTTTTCTGGAATTCTCTTGCCTTTTCCATGATCCAAGGAATGTTGGCAATTTGATCTTTTGTTCCTCTGCCTTGTCTAACTTTAGCTTGTACATCTGGAATTTCTTGGTTCATGTACTGTTGAAGCCTAGGTTGAAGGATTTTGAGCATTACTTTGATAGCATGTGAAATGAGTGCAATTGTTAAGTATTCTGAACATTATTTGACACTGCCCTTCTTTGGAACTGAAACGGAAACTGATCTTTTCCAGTCCTGTGACCACTGCTGAGTTTTCCATATTTGCTGGCATATTGAGTGCAGCACTTTAACAACATCATCTTTTAGGATTTTAAATAGTTTAGCTGAAATTCTCTCATCTCCACTAGCTTTGTTTGTAGTGATGCTTCCTAAGGCCCACTTGAATTTGCATTCCAGGATGTCTGGCTCTAGCTGAGTGATCACACCGTCATGGTTATCCAGGTCATTAAGACCTTTTTTTTATATATATTTATTTTTATTTTTTACAGTTTTCTGTGTATTCTTGCCACCTCTTCTTAATATATACTGCTTCTGTTAGGTCCATACCGTTTCTGTCCTTTATTGTGCCTATTTTTACATGAAATGTTCCCTTGGTATCTCTGATTTTCTTGAAGAGAGCTCTAGTTTTTCCCATTCTTCTGTTTTCTTCAATTTATTTGCATTGTTCACTTAAGAAAGCTTTACCTTGTTGATGTATGGCAAAAGCAATACAATATTGTAAAGTGATTAGCCTCCAATTAAAATAATAAATTTAAATTAAAAAAAAAAGTTTTTCTAGGTATATTGAAATGTGACTGTTCCAGCACCATTTAATGAAAAGACAACTATTTTTCCACTGAATACCCTTTGTACCACTGAAAAAATCAGTTTTTCATATATGCGTGCCTCTATTTCTGGACTTTATTTGGTTACACTGATCTACTTGTCTGTCTTCATGCTAAATTCAAACTGCTTTTTTTGGTTGTTTGTTTGTTTGTTTTTTGCCATAGCTTCATATTAAAGTTTGAAAAAAATAAAGAAAGAAAGAAAGCTTTATCATCTTTCCTTGATAGTCTTTGGAACTCTGAATTAAGACGAGCATATCTTTCCTTTCCTCCTTTGGAGGAATACCTATACCTGGAGGAATAGGTATCTCTTGACCTTAATTTGGTTTCCAGTCCCCTATGATGTAAGGGATATCTTTTTTTGGTGTTAGTTCTAGAAAGTATTTTAGATCTTCATAGAACTGCTTCAGTTGAAGCTTCTTTGGCATTAGTGGTTACGGCATAGACTTGGATTACTGTAATGCTGTAATGGTTTGCCTTGGAAACAAACCAAGATCACGCTCTCAATTTTGAGATTGTGCCCAACTACTTCATTTTGAAGTCTTTTTTTTTCCACTATGAGGCCTACTTCATTTCTTTTAAGAGATTCTTGCCCACACAAGTAGATATAATGGTAATCTAAATTAAATTCACCCTTTCCTGTCCATTTTAGTTCACTGATCACTAAAATGTCAATGTTCACTCTTGCCATCTCCTATTTGACCACTTCGAATTTACCTTGATTCAATCAATATTTATCCATGTGTTAACATGTATCCAAATGTCATCATCCTTTATAGCTGAATAATATTCACCTGTGTATATACCACATTTTGTGTAACCATACATCACCTGAGGATATTTGAGTTGTTTCTATCTTTGGAAATTGTGAATAATGGTGCTGTGAATATTGATATACAACATTTGTAAAAATTTTTAATGTTTTTGGATTGATATTCATAATTTAATTATTGACACACTTATAAAATCCATATATTTAAAGAAAATTCCTCATAAAATGGTAGAAATCTAAATATGTTACACAAATTTCTTTTGGGTGATTGTATGCTAAGTCGCTTCAGTCATCCAACTATTTGAGACCCTATGGAGTGTAGCCTACCAGGTTCTTCTGCTCATAGTATGTTCCAGGCAAGAATACTAGAGTCACTTGTTGTGCCCTTCTCCATGGAAAATTCCCTACCCAAGGACTGAATGCACATCTCTTATGTCTCTTGCACTGGCAGGTGGGTTCTTTACCACTAGTACCATTTGGGAAGCCCAAATTTCTTTCAACAACTAATTAAATTTGGAAAAGTAAATAAAAGTCACTCACAACTTTTCTACATGCATCTAATTTTTTTTCAAATAATTGGTTGTAGTCAGATCCTAACTTAGCATTATAAGTAGTAATAATCCCTTATCTAAATGTTTCTGTAGGTAAGGAGGAGATGCATTAATTTCTGGAAAGTTTTTTCTTCCCATGCCAATCTCAAGGTATTTAATAGTGCTTGAATTTATAACAAATTCACTTGTTTCCATATGTCAGTATGTCCTTCAAAGTCAATAATAATGTGAGAATTCATTCAATTTATGATGTAATACATCTTGATTTTACCAGTGACCTTTCTCCTCTACCCTCTTGAAAATCTATCTACATAAAAATCAATTTCTACCAAAACAACAAAACAAATGGGAGAAGGCCCATCTATGTTCTATTGGGTATAGAGAAATTTACAGAAAGGTCACTGAATTAAACAAATGAACAAAGAAGCACATGAAGACTGGCAAGATTATAGAAGGGATGTGGGAGTGAAGATCCTTTGGTTCTCAAAGGACCCCTGAGCAAGGATACCTGTTTGAACACATTTCAAAAGGCACTAGATTTTAACTATCTTTTGAAATAGTTTCCAGTTTTCCAGTTGAGGGTGAGTGTGAAATAAACTAGAGGAACATAAACAGCAGGTTAAAACAGACTGCAGGTGACCTAGAATGCATAGACTCAGAAAAAATGGTGAAGTCATTTGGTGAAGTGTAAGCACACATTTCATGAGGATGTACTGAACTCCTAAAAGAGAGGTGAGAGGAAGGCATATTCAACTCAAGATTAAGAACACATGGGTCAAAGAAGACAAGGAGGTTTAAGTGCTGAGTGGGAAAATGATATTTAAATACATAAGATGAGCATTAATTTAAAAGTCATTGGAAAAGATAAACATTAGACAGAATATCTCTGCAAATTTCTAAATTTTGCTGGAAAATAGGGTTATTTCAAGTTCCTTTCTATTGAAGAGAAGGCACTGTACAAGCACGTTTGAATTATTTTCTTTCTCTCATTAAAAATGTAACACTTCAAGGAAACCAGAATAGAAAGAGACACATGTACCCCAATGTTCATTGCAGCACTGTTTATAATAGTCAGAACATGGAAAAAACCTAGATGTCCATCAGCAGATGAATGGATAAGAAAGCTGTGGTACATATACACAATGGAGTATTACTCAGCCATTAAAAAGAATACATTTGAATCAGTTCTAAGGAGATGGATGGAACTGGAGCCGATTATACAGAGTGAAGTAAGCCAGAAAGAAAAACACCAATACAGTATACTAACGCATATATATGGANAGAAGCAGGTCATTATTTAACTGATAAATAAGTGAAACTGGCAGAGAGCCTGATGGGAAGTGAACTCACTTTTACTGAAGCGGGTCCAGAGGGCCCAGCTAAGAACAGGAAGGAAGTTAAAGGTAAGGAGAGTTAGACTCCACTTGGGGGAGAATGTTCTAACATCAGGACTGCCTAAAAATAGAACAAGCTGATTGAAGAGGTAATGAGACCTCTGTCACTGGAGATGTTCAAGCAGAAGTGGGAGGACCTCCTTAATTTTCCAAAATTCTCCAGAGATAAGCGTCTGTTGAACAGAGGGTTATAATGGATGACTATTCCTTTTTCTCCCAACACTGAGTTACAGGACTTAAGGCACATTTGTGTCCCAGTTTTTAATTGGAAAAAATAACGTGACAGCATTGTAGTAATTTTGACAAAGGCAAATAGCCATACCCCTAATATGGTCTAACTTTTTGCTTTGTGTATTATGTTCCTCGTTAGCATACACATAATTTCTGTGAAACAGTGGACAAAAATGAGCAAAATGTTATTTTCCTACTCTTGAGGAGTGTTATATTCAGTATGACTCATCTGTTTTTACACTTCTAAGTACCGAGAATAATAAGATATTTAATGGTGTATTTTTATGTTATTCCTGTTCAAATGTTTAAATTCCTTATTAGCAAAGCCAAGATTATAATATATTTGAAACATGTTGGAATCTTACATAGTTTAAATTTTTCGTTGTTTCAAGATTTTGACTTTACTATTTCTATGGTCCTTGAGGATTGCTCAGGACAAAGTTTTTTTGACTTGTATAATTACCACCCTGGATTCCCAGTATTTCTTATCCCAGGGTGGGCTGTATCTTGGAGTAAACTGTGATAAAGTACCTTTAGGGGTGGGATGGTGAGCAGAAGCTTGCAGTGACCAGAGAACCTGTGATTACTCTCTAGGTCATGAATTTTCAAAGATCTTGAATATAATTAAATACATTTCTTAATAAACTAGGCTGAACATAATTTAATCTTTCCCCGAAGGTACTTCAGAGTCTTGGAGTGCTCTGAGGTCATGGTGAACATCAATTACCTTCTCACGGTGGGTGTGCAGAAGGAGATAGTTAATAGAGTTCTGTTTGACCGAGTCCTGAATGACCAGACATTTGTTCTATTATTATAAGTGTCCAATGTGAAGACTGGAACCGATGCTCCATGTTAAATTCTCAGGCTGGAGAGAATGTAATAAAGACGAGCTCTTTGGTTTTGAGAGGCTGAAAGTTGCTAATAATTCACATGGCCGTGATAGTTCAGAGCACTTTTTTGAATCCTTTAATGCACTGTCACATACATTGTCTATTAATTATGACTTATAACAATCCTGGGGAGAAATACAAGGCAGCTGGCATCTCATTTTTACAGATGAAGCTCAGCAAGTTTAAGTGACTTGGGAAAGGTCACACACACAGTTTTTAGATTGTGTGTGTGTGTGTGTCTGTGTGTGTGTGTGTGTGTGTGTGTGGCTGAGGCCAGTTAACTCCAAATTCAGTGTTCTTTTTAGCATCCCCAAGGATAAACCTTGGCACAAGGTGAGTCTTGAGTCCTGACTGTGTTCTCTGGGCTGTATGTGTATTACCCCACTTAGTCCTTACAACCACCTGATGAGCTGGTAGGTAGCAGGTCTTGTGGTATTGTTATGATTCTATGTTAAGAGATGAGGACGCAGAGGCACAGAGGGGTCAGGGTATATAGCTAGCATGTGGTAGAGCTGAAATGTAAACCCAGGAGCTTGGGCTCCAAAGACTGCTGCTGCTGCTAAGCTACTTCAGTTGTGTCCGACTCTGTGCAACCCCATAGACAGCAGCCCACCAGGCTCCACTGTCTCTGGGATTCTCCAGGCAAGAACACTGGAGTGGGTTGCCATTTCCTTCTCCAATGCAGGAAAGTGAAAAGTGAAAGTGAAGTCGCTCAGTCGTGTCCGACTCTTAGCAACCCCATGGACTACAGCCTACCAGGCTCCTCTGTCCATGGGATTTTCCAGGCAAGAGTACTGGAGTGGGGTGCCATTGCCTTCTCCACTCCAAAGCCTAGGTCTCATCATTATGCTGCCTGACTGCTCAGTGTACAGATATACAACCATTGAATAGATCAAGAGCTATGCATCTAAAAGTATCTTCCTATCTTTAAAGACCTATCTGCCACCTTATTTAGCTTGTGAGCCTGTTTCTTCATCTGTAAAGCAAAAAGGTAGAATAGCCACTTGAGATATGTGTAAAGCACCTAATATGGTGCTTATTGCATGTTGTCATTCAGTTGCTCAGTTGACCCCATGGACTGCAGAACACCAGGCTTCCCTGTCCTTTACTACCTCCCAGAGTTTGCTCAGATTCATGTCTATTGAATTGGTGACGCTTATTCCAAAGCCTTTATTTTTCAAAGTGTTTGCTGATTTTGTTACCTTTATTATTAGGCATTTATAATGACTAAAATCATATTAATTTTTTTTAAAAGAAAAAGTTATTTGTACTTAGTTCCCATTATGCAAATGTGAGTATATTCTGTTCAGTTCAGTTGCTCAGTGGTGTCCAACTCTTTGCGACCCCATGAATCGTAGCACACCAGGCCTCCCTGTCCATCACCAACTCCCAGAGTTCACTCAGACTCACGTCCATCGAGTCGGTTGATGCCATCCAGCCATCTCATCCTCTGTCATCCCCTTCTCCTCCTGCCCCCAATTCCTCCCAGCATCAGAGTCTTTTCCAATGAGTTAAGTCTTCGCATGAGGTGCCCAGAGTACTGGAGTTTCAGCTTCAGCATCAGTCCTTCCAATGAACACCCAGGACTGATCTCCTTTAGGATGGACTGGTTGGATCTCCTTGCAGTCCAAGGGACCCTCAAGAGTCTTCTCCAACACCACAGTTCAAAAGCATCAATTCTTCGGTGCTCAGCTTTCTTCACAGTCCAACTCTCACATCCATACATGACCACAGGAAAAACCATAGCCTTGACTAAACGGACCTTTGTTGGCAAAGTAATGTCTCTGCTTTTGAATATACTATCTAGGTTGCTCATAACTCTTCTTCCAAGGAGTAAGCGTCTTTTAATTTTATGGCTGCAGTCACAATCTGCAGTGTTTCTGGAGCCCCCAAAATAAAGTCTGACACTGTTTCCACTGTTTCCCCATCTATTTCCCATGAAGTGATGGGACCAGATGCCATGATCTTCGTTTTCTGAATGTTGAGCTTTAAGCCAACTTTTTCACTCTCCTCTTTCACTTTCATCAAGAGGCTTTTTAGTTCCTCTTCACTTTCTGCCATAAGGGTGATGTCATCTGCATATCTGAGGTTATTGAGATTTCTCCTGGCAATCTTGATTCCAGCTTGTGCTTCTTCCAGTCCAGTGTTTCTCATGATGTACTCTGCATGTAAGTTAAATAAGCAGGGTGACAGTATACAGCCTTGACATATTCCTTTTCCTATTTGGAACCAGTCTGTTGTTCCATGCCCAGTTCTAACTGTTGCTTCCTGACCTGCATACAGGTTTCTCAAGAAGCAGGTCAGGTGGTCTGTATTCCCATCTCTTTCAGAATTTTCCACCGTTTATTGTGATCCACACAGCCAAAGGCTTTGGCATAGACAATAAGGCAGAAACAGATGTTTTTCTGGAACTCTCTTACTTTTTCGATGATCCAGCAGATGTTGGCAATTTGATCTCTGGTTCCTCTGCCTTTTCTAAAACCAGCTTGAACATCTGGAATTTCACGGTTCATGTATTGCTGAAGCCTGGCTTGGAGAATTTTGAGCTTTACTTGACTAGCATGTGAGATGAGTGCAATTGTGCGGTAGTTTGAGCATTCCTTGGTGTTGCCTTTCTTTGGGATTGGAATGATAACTGACCTTTTCCAGTCCTGTGGCCACTGCTGAGTTTTCCAAAGTTGCTGGCATATTGAGTGCAGCACTTTCACAGCATCATCTTTCAGGATTTGAAATAGCTCAACTGGAATTCTATCACCTCCATGACCTTTGTTCGTAGTAATGCTTTCTAAGGCCTGCTTGACTTCACATTCCAGGATGTCTGGCTCTAGGTGAGTGATCACACCATCGTGATTATCTTGGTCTTGAAGATCTGTTTTGTACAGTTCTTCTGTGTATTCTTGCCACCTCTTCTTAATATCTTCTGCTTCTGTTAGGTCCATACCATTTCTGTCCTTTATTGAGCCCATCTTTGCATGAAGTGTTCCCTTGGTGTCTCTAATTCTCTTGAAGAGATCTCTAGTCTTTCCCATTCTGTTGTTTGCCTCTTTCTTTGCATTGATCACTGAGGAAGGCTTTCTTAACTCTTCTTGCTATTCTTTGGAACTCTGCATTCAGATGCTTATATCTTTCCTTTTCTCCTTTGCTTTTCGCTTCCCTTCTTTTTGCAGCTATTTGTAAGGCCTCCTCAGACAGCCATTTTGCTTTTTTGCATTTCTTTTCCATGGGGATGGTCTTGATCCCTGTCTCCTGTACAGTGTCACGAACCTTATTCCATAGTTCAGCAGGCACTCTGTCTATCTGATCTAGACCCTTAAATCTATTTCTCACTTCCAGTGTATAATCATAAGGGATTTGATTTAGGTCATACTTGAATGGTCTAGTGGTTTTCCCTACTTTCTTCAATTTAAGTCTGAATTTGGCAATAAGGAGTTCATGATCTGAGCCACAGTCATCTCCTGGTCTTGTTTTTGTTGACTATATAGAGCTTCTCCATCTTTGGCTGCAAAGAATATAATCAATCTGATTTCGGTGTTGACTATCTGGTGATGTCCATGTGTAGAGTCTTCTCTTCTGTTGTTGGAAGAGGGTGTTTGCTATGACCAGTGCATTAATTGGATCTAATTGTCTTTCCTGAGTTTTTAAAATTGGTGAATCTTATAATTAATTTGTTCATATTATACCTACGTATACCTAGATAGCATATTAAAAAGCAGAGACATTACTTTGCCAACAAAGGTCCGTCTAGTCAAGGCTATGGTTTTTCCATTGGTCATGTATGGATGTGAGAGTTGGACTGTGAAGAAAGCGCCGAAGAGTTGATGCTTTTGAACTGTGGTGTTGGAGAAGACTCTTGCGAGTCCCTTGAACTGCAAGGAGATCCAACCAGTCCATCCTAAAGGAGATCAGTCCTGGGTGTTCATTGGAAGGACTGATGCTGAAGCTGAAACTCGAGTACTTTGGTCACCTCATGTGAAGACTTGACTCATTGGAAAAGACTGATGCTGAGAAGGATTGAGGGCAGGAGGAGAAGGGGACAACCGAGGATGAGATGGCTGGATGGCATCACCAACTCGATGGACGTGAGTCTGTTCTGGGAGGTGGTGATGGACAGGGAGGCCTGGTGTGCTGCGATTCATGGTGTCGCAAAGAGTCAGACACGACGAGGCGACTGAACTGAACTGAACTGATACTTAATTTATAAATTTATTTCATTAGAGAGCTAGCAAGTTATATGAGGACCCAAAGTAATTGTCCAAATTATTTGTCAGATAGTTTATTTGGGGCTGAGATATAGCTGCTGAAGTATAGGTTCGGATTTAAAGGCACAGAGAGAAATGTTGATTTCAGTGGTTGCACACAGGTCAATTATATGAACTATACAGAGGTCATTGGAATATACACAATGATCACCTTTATTCTGATACCCATTGCCTAGAGCTTCCACTTCTATTCTATTCCAATTACATTTGCTTTTTCTTTTATTATTTGTTCAGGGTATCTTCCCAGTAACTATTTATTTGCCACCCTTTAATTAATGTGTTTTCTTGATGTTTTGCTTGGGGCTGTAAGCTCTTTATAACATGAGAACTGTGTTGGGTTAACTAATGGTACCTACTTAATAAATGGAAGTGATGGTAACTGTTTAATAGGTGCTTCACATTTTTAACTTTTTACAAATATAAAAAAACCCCTATCTCTTCACATTTGTTTACATTTTAAGTACGTATCTTTTTCATTTTTCCTTAGAGAAATGGTAATACTGCATATGCATTTCCAAACTATGCATATTTCTTCTTCTTTCCTCTTAGGAGATTTTATTCATTCTTTCAGTAAAGTTTACAGAGTATGTGCTCTGGGCTGCATATTCCCCAGGTCCAGGGAGTATCATAGTGAACTAGACAGACCAGGTCCCTACCCTCAGGAGCTTTGCCATGAGACTTAGCGATGACCGTGGTGAAAGGAACATGTCAAGATTTGGGACCTCCTTCCAAAGGAATGTTTCTG
This sequence comes from Redunca redunca, assembly GCA_006410935.1. Lineage (NCBI taxonomy): Eukaryota > Metazoa > Chordata > Mammalia > Artiodactyla > Bovidae > Redunca > Redunca redunca. Next base: position 309,594 of record SJYQ01096618.1, read on the forward strand.
TGACGCGTTCCACGAGATTCTGGCCAGAAGTTGTCCTCATCACTGCAGAATACATGAGGCTTGTATCACAAATTTCATCATGCGCTTAAATGCACGGAAAAGCACAAGTGGTGTTTGCAAGCACTGAAAAAGCCTAAGTTGTCTTTCGGCTCTTTTCTTATTGTCTCTCTTATCTCGTGCCTTTCCTTTGTCGCATTCTCAGTTTTCATAGCTTAGTCATTATCTCCTAGTCCTTTCCTAAAATGTAATCTGGTGACCTAAGGGCAGGAAGGTTGTCTGAATGGCACCAGCATGGTTTATGAAGGGGCTTGGATGTGAAAGTTTGCCACGCTGGATTGTCAGCTCTGACTTGAGGCATTGCTAACCCAATTTGTGTCCAGTAGACTAATGGCATGATGCACATGAGTTTGGGTGAACTCCGGGTGTTGGTGATGGACAGGGAGGCCTGGCGTGCTGCGATTCATGGGGTCGCAAAGAGTTGGACACGGCTGAGCAACTGTACTGAACTGAACTGAGACTGTATCTGGGCGAGTCACTCTTTGTACCTCCATTTTCTTGTTATTGGTGTCAGAAGTTGCAGTAGCATCATTTTCTAAATTCCCTGCCAATGCTGCAATTCTATGATTCAGATATTCCTGAAAAGTTGAGTGTACTTTTTTTTTTCAGTAAGTAGAAATCTATTTTCCAATGAGCCTGGAAATCTATTTTGCAATTATTCTCTCCCCAGGGTTTACAACTTATCAGCTGTGTGTTGTGGCGTCTAACGCTGTGACTGCTCTAAGCCCATCAAGAGGTTAATTACTTGTAAAGAATAAGGAGCTGCTGGAGACCTGTCACACGTCCAGGAGAGCTTTGGAGTTTACCTCTTCGGTAATGTGAATAAACAAATGTCCTCCATGTATCTAGTTTCCAAGTGGAGGCATGACAGTACTGGGCTGTGTAGCCTGGAGAAGGTCAAGTTGCCGATGGCATTGAAAACTGAGTATCATGATCCATCAGGACTGTCCGTATTCTCCGAGAGCTTCTCCAACCAGAGAACAAATAATACTTTTTAAAAAACAACTTATTCCTCTATGGTTTACCATTTAAACCTTTTTTTTTTTCATTTTTAAAATTGAAATATAATTTGTGGTGTTTCAGGTATACAGCAAAATGACTCAGTTATATGTAAGTATTTAGTTATGTATATATATTCAGTTTTTGATTCTTTTTCATTATGAATTATTATAAGATGTGTTTCTTGTGCTATACAGTAGGTCTTAAATAGTACCATTTTTGATTGTTTCATCTTGTTCTCCTGTAGTTGCTAAAAACTCCAAATGAGGAAACAAATGAGAACATTTGTCAAAAAACATTCTAATTGCCAGCTCAGTTCATCTTCTTTCCCATTCTTTTCTGTCTGGAGTGGAATAGCCCTAGGCTTTTAAACTTGCTTTCCTATGACTTAAGCAGTCTCAAGGATTTTAGCCCCATAATACTGCCTGACTCACAGGCTCTGTCCTGAAGAGTATTGTCTTGATTTGCTTTAAAATATACCAGACAGGAAATTCCTGCTGCATATAGGAAAGGTATATGTTTACACACACACACACACACACATACCACCACCACCACCACCAAGCATATCTATTTTCATGCTTCCTTTCAGTAAAGCATTGAGAGGAAGGAAGAACTATCTACCCAGCTTTTGGTAGTTGTCAGGAACGTCATTAGTGGGAATCTCAAGCTGTTAAGTTTAATTTTTGAAGTAGTTTATTGGTAGTTCTAGAATGGCAGTGTGTTTTAGGTAGCCCCATTACTTCCACGGTAGCTCAGATGGTAAAGAATCTTCCTATAATGCGGGAGACTTGGGTTCAATCCCTGGGTCGAGAAGATCCCCTAAAGGAGGGGATGGCTACCCACTCAGTATTCTTGCCTGGAGAATTCCATGGACAGAGGAGCCTGGCAGGCTATCCAGTTCATGGGATCACAAAAGAGTCAGACATAACTAAGTGGCTAACGTTTTCATTTTCATTTGTTATTGAGTAGGACAGCAAGGGTCACCAGGAATATTCTGTAGAAAGTGGGCATATGAGGAATTCCTTCTTTTCCCCATTCCCCTTATTTTATTTTTTGGTTTGCTGTTTTATGTTGAGTGATGATGGCTATATTCCATCAACAGCATGTTGCAACTTGTCGAAAATTACTCAGCCTTCAATGTTATTGTGCTTCAGTGTTGAACAGGTACTTAACCATTTCTGAGTTTCCTCAGAGAACTGTGGGCAAAGGCCAGAGTCAGGCATTTTGCCTGTCACTGAGATAGAGGCCTTGAACTCTTAACTGAGTTGGTAGACTAGTGCCACCTTACCTCTGGAATTAAGCTTAGAGCCCTCTTTCTTCTTATTCTTTCTGTGACTTCAGAGCTATTTCAAGAATTATTTCTTGGGGCTTCCCTGTTGTCCGTTGGCTAAGACTCTACCACTTGAGCCTGGGTTCGATCCCCGGTCAGAGAACTAGATCCCCCATGCCCAGCTAAGACCAGCACAGCAACCCCCGCCCCCCCAAAAAAAAAGAAGAGGAGGAATTATTTCTTCTAAGAAAAATTATTCACTTGTACCATGTGTGTTTTCTCAGGTTATAGGAGAGGGATGGACTCCCAAGAGGCAGACATTTCATCAGTCCATTTCAAAAAAAAAAAAAAACAAACAAGGTTTTTTAAGAAAAGCCACTAAATGGTATGTTTCATATTCATGGAAATTCATCAAAGTTGCTTTGGCCTACTGTCTCCTATGTGACTGCTTTTTACTTTAGGTAACCGCTGTGACACAACTGCCTGGAGTTTGAAAATAAGCTGAAGAGCTAGTGCAATTAGTAAGTTCTCAACTGTTGGTGCTGTAGGAGCTCAGTAAGCATAAGCCACAAGTGGTCCCTGGAGGAACTGAGTTTTTATGCGAATGTCACATACCTTTGCTGTTAGAAGCACGATGGTGTTAAAGGTAGCTACATAAAGGACAGTTTCTGTACGCCTTATATTGGATTTGACGAGGACTTCGGACAGAGGTTTTTTTTTAAGCCTCTTAGTTGCTATGGCAATACTGATTTTTATAGAGGTTTGGTGACCTCTACAAGTACCAAATAAAGTTAGGTATGATAAAGGAAGCCATATGTGTCCTAAATACAGATATATAGATTGAATTTACTTGCATGTTTGCCTTCATTCCCCTGGTGCTTATGATCGTGTGTATGTGTGTGTGTGTGTGGTGTGTGTGTATGTTTCTTCTTTTATCCAGGCTTCTTGAGGGAAAAAAAAAAAAGACACTGATTCATAGTATCATTGTCTTTTGTTTTCCCAGGAAAATTCTGGGTTTGTTTCTAAATTCACTTTTCTATAATCCTGAGTTTAATCTCTCCAGATAAATCTTTTTTTGTTTCCCCTCTTGCAGACACAAGGCATTTTGCTTTGTTTATGTTAGTAGAAGTCAGGTTCATCTCAAAGAATTAGAAGAAATGCCAGTAATTTCTTAGGGCTCTTAAGTATGATTTTTTCCCCCTTGTTTCTTAATATATTGCCCTTTATGGACTTTCATTTTAGGTGTCTGAAGGTGAGATTGGAAGATTCTAAGAATTTACTGGTCATATCAGATGGTCTGGTCACTACCAAATATATTAACATATCTGTAAAGTAAACCCTTTTGGATATTTTCTAATGACAAAAGTAGAAAGTTTAATTTTGGAGATGAAGAAGTTTTTCAGATGCATTAACTAGATTTTGTTATAGTGAGGTGAGAGGTACTTTTGAATGGAACATTTCTTATGTACTAGCCAGTGGATGGCTTGGCTTCCTGGTTGTAATTACATGCCAGAGGCTTGGTGGTTATTATTTTAGAAGTTGAGTTCATCATGGATTCCCCAAGCACGAAGAGTAGTACACCCTGATTGTCCACATTAAGATTGTAATTCCATCCAGGGTTTACGGTGTCATCATAGAAACTAGATGGAATTACAGCCCCAGGCACATTTTGGAAGACTATTTATTGACATTCTTTATAAAGTTAAATAATTTTGTAATGGGATTTAGAAACATAATCCTGGCCACATAGAAAGTTCTCAGTAAATATTTGTTGTTTATTTGATTGACTTCATTTACACCTTTAAATAAACTTTTTTTTTTTTTTTTTAAAGTCTGGGGAGGTTGTACTTAAAAGTATTTGTAGGGCTTAAAAGAAATCTTGTCGGAAAAGGCTCTTAAGGTTTTCTGTATGTTATTGATAGAAAAAAAATTGGCCCCCAATATGAATATGTTAGTTAATCTTCTTTGTTTCTAGCTTGAAGTGTAATATTGAGTGGGTCTAGTGTGGCACCTCACTCCAGTACTCTTGCCTGGAAAATCCCATGGACGGAAGAGCCTGGTGGGCTGCCGTCTATGGGGCTGTGAAGAGTCAGACATGACTGAGTGACTTCACTTTCACTTTTCACTTTCATGCATTGGAGAAGGCAATGGCAACCCACTCCAGTGTTGTTGCCTGGAGAATCCCAGAGACAGGGGAGCCTGGTGGGCTGCCGTCTCTGGGGTCACACAGAGTCGGACACGACTGGAGTGACTTAGCAGCAGCAGCAGCAGTGTCCAAGAATCTTTATTTTCAGCAAGTTTGACTATCCTGTGTATTTCGTCTTACATAAACATCTGTTTCCAGCATAATTCTTGAAAACCTGTGTGTCTCATACCTTTGAGGTGGACCCCTATGAGGGAAATAACTACACAACCAGAAACTCTGGTTGTCTGTTGGAATAGCGAATGGGTGCTTTTCTATTGAACCTTAATTAGAGCAAGAACTATGAGAATAGTTCACTAATTCATGGTGTGTTACCAGATTGGAGATGGCCTCTGGTTTTCATGCTTCTGGACATGGTACTTCAGAAGACTATAATGCTGGAAGTTCAGAAGGAGACATTATATATTTCAGAATCTGATATGGTTTTTAAGTTTTAGAGTCTGTGTTATTTACTGTAGGATGATTATATATAATCTTTCTAACAAGGTATTACTGGAAGCATTATTGCTTGTACCATCATGCCCTGAAAGATATAGTATCAAGACGCTAAAAGTCAATATGTTTTGAGTAATTTTTTGAATTTGCATTCTTGTGAATTTGTAGGCATGTGTGAAAGAGTCTTCAAAAATACAGAAATTAAAAAAAATATAAAAATTTCAATTAAGGAAATTTGACATTATGATATTCTTTTAATTATCCAAAATAGTTAAAATTTGTATACAGTTATATTAACCATCTTAACCATGTATTACTTAAATTTTTTGTTCCTGGAGCTCTTCCATTTTTAAAAGTTTGTAGATAGACTAGAGATAGTAAATACATAACAGGTGGAGCTAAAGTCAATACTTTCTGCTCTCAAAAGAATTTACTAAAAAAGAAAATATCTCACTTTGTGAAATTACATTTTTGTTGAAGGGCTTGGTACCACTTGAAGCATGTTTCATCTTTTAACAGTTTAAAGGTTGAGCAATGACCGGTTTCTCTGTTTCCTGATTTGTTGCCATGCAGTAAAGGCTAACTTCTTTTTTTAATCACCTGTACACAGTAAATACCTGTAAACATTTAATGTCATCTGTGTAAGTTAGATGCAGACTTAACAAAATCTGACTCCCTTGATGCATCTTACCGTGAGCAGAGAGCAGCCTTTTGCAGCTTCTAACAGGGAAGACTGCTGGGTTTTACATAAGTTGACTTTAAAAGTGGTGGTTTTTTGGCATGTGGTGTGCGTGCAGCAGTAATCCTGAGCCTGCCTTTCACAGTGTGCAGAGATGCGTCCGGGTCTGTGGGCGGGGGAACCACCTCTGTGCCCTCACTTGTTACTCATTCAATTGTTCCTCACCAGTAAAGGGAAAACCCAGAGTCTGTACCCAACTCGTTCTCAATAATGGGGGGTGGGGGAGAGGGGCTGGAGATGCCACGATCATTTGGCCAAAGGCTTCATTTTAGAATAGTTTAGCAAAATGCAGTTTTATTATTTGACTTCCAGTGCACGCGCTTAGTTGCTTCAGTCGTGTCCGACTCTCTGAGATCTTTTGGACCATGGCCTGCCAGACTCCTCTGTCCATGGGATTCTCCAGGCAAGAATACTGGAGTGGGTTGCCATTTCCTTCTCCAGTGTGTATTCCAAGCTAATATATTAATGGCAAGAGTGATGAAAATGGAGTATAGTAGTGAACAAAATTTCCCATGTACTTACCAGTTCACCGGGTATGACAGTGAAAGCTTTTAACTTTTTTCCTCACGTAATAATTCCTGGAGCTGTAAGCTGAAGGGGGTGTGTATGTGTGTATTTTGTTTGCAAAAGTTAGCAAATATGTCAGTCCGTTGATCATTTCCTCGGTTTTCCGAAAGAAAGTTTCATTCAGTATACTTCTGGTTTGTTCACTGTAAAGACTCGTGCACCTTTAGAATATGAAGGTGAATTAATGAGGAATCCTTTATTCTGTTAGAAAACACTCCTAGGAAGGTGACACTTCACTTGCATATAAGACTCTAAAAATGTAGAGGTTGTATAATGAATTCAAAGAAATTGAATTATATATTCATTAAGAAGGCATTATCCTTATTAGCAGAGACTCAATGATTATGGTTTTGCAGAATGCTAAATACTTAGGAAGGAGTGGGAAAGAATGTCACTGGCCTGGCATAGCAGGAGCTAGGGTGAAGTCTCTGGCCTGTCATTAACTGTTGTGTGGCCTTTGACAAATAATCTAACTTCTCTGGGCCTTAGGAAAATGAGGAAGTTGGATTACATCAGTGGTTTTCAAATGTGGCTTCAGAAACCCCTGGAGAATTCTAGGCCTCCCACCAGCCTCTGTTGAATGAGCCAAAGACTTGGGGGTGGGGGTGGGGGTGGGCAGTGAGCAGAGGTTGAGGCCCAAGGATCTCTAAATTAGAGTTTCAGTTCATGAAGCCACAAAATCAAATGATCTTTAAGACCACTTCCAACTCTTCTGTTTTAGTCCCTACAAAAAAAATAGCTCTTGATCATCCAGTAAGGAATTGAGACTCTCATAAGAGAAAGTTTTAAATGGGAAGAGGGGTATGGATTCATCAGCTCCAAGGGCTGCAGCTTTCCTGCTGTCAGAGGAGTCGAAGATCTTCGCAAAGGAACAGAGATGAGAGCTGAGAAAGGTGATTTCTCTCTACCGTGTCCCCTATGAAGAGAAATTTAGGAGATGAGAGAAGAAAATCCCTGGAGTCAAGATAGCTGCTAGGTGTCCCTGTGCCTCCGAGCTATCACCCGCGAGCAGATTCGTCGGCCCTGTGGTCTGCATCTGAGTTAAGTCAAATGATGAAAAAGTGGCCGTATTCTGTCCTGGTGTCAGACCACGGGGGTGCCAGGAGAAGAAGTATGGCACAGACCAGGCCCCTGCCAGGGGCGCTGACAGCTCCTTGGCCCCTGGAGGCACAGCCTCCACCCCTACCACTGGGCACAGATAGCATCTCAGGGGAATGGGGACGGGGCGCGGGGGAGGAAAGGAAAGTCGCAGGCATCCCCAAGCAGTAATATCCATAGTGGCGGCAAAGCAGTTTGCCAAGAAGAAAATGCTGGCACTCGGTTGCCAAGCATGTTTGTACTAGAATGGGGTTCAGACATTCAAACAGAGCACTGTCTGTTTGCAAGGACTCATGTGAAAGGTTTGTTTGTCCCAAGCTGAAATCCAGGAGGAGTCTGTCTGTCATAAACACTCTCAGGTCGTCTTCAAGCCCCCTTGAATCTGATCTCCAAAAGAGGGGAGACAGAGGACTCGAGTTTTCAGCTATCTAGTGAGGAACGAGATGTTTTTCTTCTAGACGTCGCTGCCTGTGAGAATTAAGGAGAGCTCTCTGTCAAAAGTTCCTGCGGGAGGGTTAACAGAGGTGGAAAGGTGAAATAACCTTAAAGGCACAGAAGCTGAGAAACTGTCCTCTTCATCCCCGCAGTCACAATTAGTTTTGGAAGGCTGTGCAGAGACTCAGGGCTGTTCATTTAGAAAGCATCTGTGTCGGATGCCTCCGGTGTGTTGGCCCATTGGGTACCATATCTCTTCTGTACCTCGTCCCCGTTCAAGGTGAAGAAAGCTGTATCTTGCTTGAAGCTAGACTGATGACTGGACATCTAGTTTTGCACTCTGAACACACCAGCAAGTGGTTGGTGACCTTACAGAGGGAGTCCTTTTTGGTAAATAGCCTGATACATATTTTTAAAGGCCTGATGGAAGAAGGCAAAGGATGCCTTTTCTTTTCTCTCATGTTTTGGAAACCTGGATCTCATCAACCTTCTGGTTGGTTTTGGCTGTCAAGGCTCCTTATGCCAGAGCCAGTGCAAGCCAGGTTTCTGAGGTTCTTCCTGACTCATGTTGGCAGCCTCTTAAAAATAACTGTCGTCCAAGTTCAGCTTAAATATATAACTCAACAAATAAATACATGTAAAGTATATGAATAGAAGTAGGAAAGTGTGGATTAATAGGCCAAAAAGTACCAGTTGTGCCATGAAAAATACTATAAAACACTCTTAGGAAGGTTCTTGCTTGTGTTATTACTTGTGCAGCAAATGTAGAGGCACTGACCCACTTCTCATGACCGATCATTTCAGATTTCTCTGCCGGGACGTTGCGAACTGCCAATCCCTTGCAAGTTTCCTCGATGTCATGTAGGCCGTTGGCTTATCCCAGGCAGCGCATGTGGAAGAGGTCCAGCACTGAACCACTTTATCAGTGGTCCTCTGATAAAAAGAGATTGTGCGACTCCCCCTTTCCATGTTCCTTCTTTTCTTTCATGAATGTCCTTTGTTGCTTCGAATGAGAAATCCTCGAATATCAAATTACAAGATTATTGCTGATTTTGAAAATGAAAAGTGAGAACAGAGAGTAGAAAGGAGGAGGGAGGTGCTTCGTGTGGGAGCTGATGTTCACTGTGTTTGGGTACAGATGTGGGCAGGTATGGGGGGAGCACTCTGAAGGGGAACCAGCTGCTCTCTGAGAGTGAGGTCAGGACTCAGGAGTTCTGTGCCTTTGGCGGCTGCAGTCCCTCAAGGCTTTGGGGGACATTACCATTAAGGGGATAGGTGACATCAAGCAGGATTTTTTGGCAATTGTTTGTTGTACAGGGAGCTCTCAATTTCAGGTCCCAGCTGTGTTCGGAAGAGTCAACATGGGCACTTTCATCACGCATCTTTTTTCCCTCCCAGCTTCTGTTATCTGCCACGATATGTTTCCATTGGCATTGAAGCGCAGGGTTCTTAAAATTGCTGACAAATAATCTCCATTTCACATTTCGCTGGCACCGTGGTCTCACTGTAAATGCTCCTGGTATGTTCTTGGGAAGTTGCATAATTGCAGCTACTCGAGTTGACTGTGCAATATGTTCAGTGACTAATGGCCTAATCAGGACTTGAAAAATATATAAACAGTTCAACAGAAGCCATTGATTCACTGAGCTCTTTTCAGCCAGACAGGGGTGAGCTAATGGGAATGGCAAAGACGGAGGTGTGCAGCTGCGACTTGGGGTATTGAAGTCAGAGCCTGCCCGAAAATCCCGCAAACCGCTGCAGCCTTTCTTGCTGGTGGTGCATCATCGTTCTTTCATTGTTCCCCCGCATTGAGTCTGGGGTGGCCCAGGGTCGTCCTGAGTGGCTCTTACGGGTGTTCCTTAATGTGCATGTTACACATGTGGCAACTCTGCGCCTTTCCTCTAAATGGTGCTCTGGCGAGGCTGCTGGACTCATGTGTCCTCCGTGGTGTCACCTGGGGTTCTGAGGATAGAATTACAGCAGAGACCATGCCAGCCTGGCTGCAAGACTTACCTGGGCACATGGCTGATTGACACGTTCTGTCATCCTCAGCGGCACCTTTCCTTCCAAAATTTACAGCTGAGATGCACAGAGGTAGAGACTTGCAAAGGAACTGAGTAGCCCCGCCCCCCAAAATAAAAGGATCCCCAGAAAAGTTGAGCAGGAGTCTCAGTCTTCAGTATCTCATCCCTTTTCCTTAGAGATTTATTAGACAGCCCCTAAATTCTATACCTCTTCCCCCATCCATCCCTTTCCCATACAAAATTTTTTCTTAGCTCCACCACCAATTGAATGTTTCAATTTTTTTGATGACATCCTTCAATCTCTAGAAGCTAGTCTCTCCTCGATGTAATAATTCAAATCATTCCTAATTAAAACACTAGGAATTTGACGTTTTCTAAACTGATCGACTATTTCCTTAGGCACATGTCAATTCATTCATAAAGAAAAAAAAAAACAAAACAAAAAGAGTCCTTTCACGCTTTCTGTGTCCCACATTCGTGGTAAAGCTTACCCTTCTTTCTGGTTGTTTAAGAATTATATGGCCAGTAGGCTTCAATGTGATTTGTTTCACTTGAAAGTTTTAAAGCTACTGGAGTGGAGGTATAATGGAGGAGAATTTATTTTGGAGCTCAGGACACTGTGGACTAGAAAAAAAAAAGGAAGAAAGGGAAGGAGTAGAAAGAGGTGTCTGGGGGCTGAGCAGACTTCTGGGGCCTGCTGTAAACTGTAAACAGTAGCCTTGTCCTTGGGCTGCCTGCACAGGTTAAGTTCTGGTTTGCTCTCGCCAGAAATCTGGGGTACAGAGCCAGGAGCCAGGACAGCATCCTTATCTAATTAAGTATTTCACATTCTGTTCGAGTTTTATTATCTGTACTTCATGGGGGAGACCAGGGTTAAAATACTCCAAAACAGTGGAGAAGCAAGGGAAAACAAGAAAAAAAACAAGCATGAAGGACCTTAGAAAATCTTTGGTACTTATTTGGTTACATGTTTCATTTTTTAAACTAGCAACCAGATTCAGTATTTTTTTAAAGAAAAGACTTTTAAAGTTACTCTTCATGCCACAGCATTAAAAACACAAGATATGAAGCCGCAATAACAATAAATTTATTAATAGGCATTAAAGGGGTTTCCTGTTACATCAGAATGAATCAAAACCTGCTGGAAAGCACGGCCACTTTAGCATTCTTCAGCTAATTCTTGCCTTTCACTCGAGGGATGTGATAATAAGAGAGGAATGGTTCGAATGTTTGGACATTATTGTGTGTCCCTCCAGTGAGTCTAACCCAGTGGTTCCCAGACTTCTGTGTATGTGAAAGTTGCTGTCAAGTGCTGTCTACACAAAATCATGTTTGCAGTGCCTTATGGGAAAGATCAGGGATTTTCAAAGTGAATCTGAATTATATATGACATTTGTTTAATGTTTGAACTTAACCTCCCACATAAAAACTGACTCTACTATTTTTCATTCTCTCTCCCTCCCTCCTTTCCTTACCTCCTTTCCTTTTTTTTTTTTTTGGGAATACTTATTGATTTATTTTCAGTTTTTTAAAATTTATTTTTATTAGAGTATAGTTGCTTCACAATGTTGTGTTAGTTTCTACTGTACAGCAAAGTGAATCAGACACACACACACATGCATACACACACGCACACACACACACGCAACCACGCGCACACACATGCACGCACACACACACGTACACACGCACGCACGCATGCACACGCACGCACACATGCACGCATGCACACACATGCGCACACACACGTGCACACACACACGCATGCGCACACACACATCCCCTCTATTTCCAGTTTTTTTAAATTAATTTTCATTGGTGTATAGTTGCTTCACAATATTGTGTTAGTTTCTACTGTATAGCAAAGTTAATCAGACATACACGTACATGTATCCCCTCTTTTTTCAAAAAAGATTAACTTTTTTCTTCCCTTCCTTTTTCCCTCCCTGTTTGGTAGTTTCAATTCTACACATCTCTCTCTCTCTCTCTCTTTTTTTTTTTGGTGAAATTAAAATAGTGGTGTCAATTTATATTCAAACCAGAACCTTACTAGCTTGCTGAATATTCAGATCTCTTAGAGAAAATAATGAAAATATGCTGTAAAAGTCTATCTGAATTCCCCATCCAGTGTTCCTACTCAGCTTTCTGCCTTCAGTTTCTCATTTTTAGCTGGAAAAGTGTACCAGCCAAAAGACAGCCAGGTTCTTTGTGAAGCAAAGCATATCAAACCATCTGTAGATAAAAAAGTAACGTTTTGGCTTAAAAGCCACCGTCTGATGTAAGACAGAATGAAAATTATAATGATTGATAGAGTATATGGTGTTGTTATTAAGAATTTGAAAATAAGGTTTTCCTATAAATAACTCAAGATATTCCACGTAAGTCAAGACTTATGTGATACAGACATGTGCGTTTTCTCGAAAATCAAGAGAAATTAAACTAGCATCCAAGAAGCTGGGTTATGAAGTAAGAATGTCAGTGAAGATCCTGAAAGTGATTTAAAATTGGCATTGTACATATTTCACCTATATCTGTCACAGAAGATTAATTTTACCTTGCACTTTTGCCATGTGACATCAACCCCATTAATTTATTTCTGTCATTTCTGTTTGGCAGAATTAAAATAATTCAGTCCTATAAAGAAGCCTTTTCTTGCCATTGTTAAAATTCAGTAGCACAAATGAAAGCTACGTCTAAAGTTATTGCCAGAATTTAGGGGAAAAAAACCAAACAAACAAAACTTTGGCTCAAACAGAAAGTCTTTTGGACAAACAGTCATGGATGAAAGTTGCAAGAAAAAATTAAAAAACTCGTAAGTTCAGCATGCACCAAACATTTTCAATCATTTAGTGTCTAAAAGTTTCAGTTTGAAGTGCGTGATAGATACAGAAAACAGGGCATGATGGTTGAGGAAAATAGTGAATTAAGAGCAGTAATAGGAAATTGTAAACAATTTTATCTGAATTTCATCTATTGCTTTTTACTTACATTCACAATTGGTTACCTATTGAAAAACAAATGCAGGTGAACATTTAGCTGCTTAAAAAGGAATTAGCTGATTGAAAAGACAAATGTTCCTGTTGAATTTACCTGAAGAGTAACCCTCAAAACACTATTATGAAAACACATCAACCTTCACTAGTATGAAGGAAGCAGGATACAAGTAAAATGGGTAGAGTAAATAGGATTTGGAGAAAAATCCTAGTATACAGGGTTCAATTTTTTTTAAATTAGTTAATTTAACCCTTCTAATTTTATAACAAAATACATGAAAAATAAGTTCATGATAGAGCATTCTTTATAGTAAAATCTTTTTGCACATGTTTGATGCTAGTCTTAGAATAGATTTGCCTGGAAGCTGGCTTTTGATCTTACCTGTTCCAAAGTAATACCCAGGTAGTATATAAAATTCTCCCCTCCCCAATATTGTTTTCTCCCATAGCTAGCCATCTGTGAGAAAGCTCTGAGAAACCACTCCAGACCCAATGATGAGGGTACAGAGGGAAAATAAGCCAAGATTCAAAATTATAATTTCATGTCAAGTGTTATCATCAGACATCTCAAGTATTATATGACTTTTAAAAATAAGTGTTGTTGGCTAAGCATTATGTGACTCCTTGTCTTCTTATCCAGGTGGGGTTTTCAAACTTGGTTCATTCTGGGAAGGGGGATTTAAAAATAGAAGACGCCTTCCCCCAGTCTGCACATAATTAATACCTGTGTTCCAACTTGGAGCCCATCACTTGCCAAGTTCATTGCTTGTCATCTCCCAGGACTCCTCCGCGGTCCCCTGATTCACGCCTTATTGTTTGTTTACAGGTTTGTCTCCCGGACTAAGGGTGGAGAACTTTTTTAGGACAAGGACAAACTCTTGTACATTTCCCGTGATGCTTTATGCCCTGTGGTCACTCAGACGCTATTCATTGATTTTTTTTAAAAAAATTGCTGGCTAGTAAGTGAAACTAAAAGAGCCAAATGAGGTAAAAGCTCAGATCTGAAATGCTAACAAAATCATGTAGGGGTGCCCTGAACGTGGGATAAAGTGAACTTGCTATTCTAGATCCTGTGGTGAACTAGAAGAAAATCAATGATTGATGCTCGCGTAAAACTTATCTTGGTCAGCTGAAAGTTCCAGAGCAGAGGCCAGTATTATAGCTAAATCTGTTCTGGAGATGGAACAAACCGAAAGATTTGAACCAAAAAGAATCACACTGAAATTCTTTGGTCACCGTGAGCCATCCACAATGGAAAACGTAATTTGTGAGTTGGGAGTTAGGGTGGGAAACCCAAGTTTGTATCCTTTTTTTATGGAAAAAATATCCATTCTGCCACTTGTACTGCTTTTTTAAAATGGCTCTGCCATTGTTTATTATTATTTGTTATTATTGACTGTTTATTCTCTCACATCACATGAAGAGTGCAAGGACCATATTTTATTCATATGTATATCCTTGGGGCCTAGGTACTCAGCAAATGCTGAATGAGGAAATAAGATGTTTCAATTTCCCTAGCAGCGAGCAAGATACATAAAACTGGGGCTAAGACTAACAAGAATTGGTTTCATATGCTAGCAATTGTGGGTTTAGAAATAAGGAGCTACTATGTACATTATTTTTTGAAAAGTGTGTTGTATATCTGAGTAACTTTCAAAGTAAAAATCACAGTTACGGAATATTAAATCTGGCAGGGACCAAAGCTCTATTGCTCAATCCTTTTAAGAACATCACCCTGCTTTTCTCCATGAGCCAGATAAAAGCTGTTTGTTAGTAGACAGCCTTAGGAAATCTTAGCTTGTATGTATTTCCACCTGATTGTAAACTCTCCCACCCTTCGTACTTTAGTATCAAAGGTGCTGTCATCATCAGCTCGATAGAGGTAGCCAGGTTGGAGACACAGTCTCTGTGCTGTTATCTGTCTTGATGTTTTCATTCATCATGTAACACTTTAGAGTTTGGTATTTTGCATATTGAAGGCAGTGTGTATGATGTCTGAGTTTCTTTTCTCCCCACCCCATCCTGTCATCTTCTTTCCTGGCAGTTCCTGCACCCAATTTTATATAGCAAAGAAGAGACTTGTGGGTGTTCTGGTGGTTAAGAATCCACCTTGTGATGCAAGGGACATGGGCTTGATCCCTGGTTGGGAGCTAAGACCTGGCATCCTGTGGAGCAACTGAGCCTGAGTGCCACAACTAGAGAGAGTGTGCCGTGATGCACAAAGCCCCCACACGATTCAGTGAAGACCCCATATGCTGCAACGAAGACCCAAATCACAATGAAGACACAGCCAAATCAATAAGTAAATTAATATTAAAAATAAATAGCATAGGGGATTCATCTTCACCTCTCCCTGAAAACTCTTTTCCTGCCTGTCCATTAGCCCTTCAGGTGTCATGAAGGCTTCAATTTCAAATCCTCAAAACAAATTGAGAATGTGTAACACCTTCCCAGAGGGCTTCCCCGGTGGCTCAGCAGTTAAAAAAGAAAAAAAAAAAAATTCCTCCCGCAGTGCAGGAGATGCAGGAGACATGGATTCCATCCCTGGGTCAGGAAGATCCCTGGAGAAGAAGGAGAATCCCATGGATAGAGGAGCCTGGTGGGCTGTAGTTCATAAGGTCAAAAAAGAGCTGGACACGACTTAGTGACTAGACAGTACCACCTTCCCAAAAGATAAAAGAGAAGCTGTGAGTCTGTAGGGAGCAGTACTGACTGCCAAAAGGCCAGTATCGTTACAGAAATGGAGGAGAATCCAGAAGGAGCTTGGTGTTTGGTTCAGGACCTGGGCCCTCAGTCCTTCAGAGTAAGGTGACATTATTTGCAGAATTTATAAGATTATTGTGCATTGAAGAAAGGCCAGTGAGAGAAAAACGTCGAATTCTAATGTCTTAGAATTAATTAATATGGCTACAGTTACAGAGGATTAACGCACTGAGGTTGATCTGTTAAAATGCTATTGGTTACTTGTTGTTACCAAGGATCTGTACGCTTATTATATGCCCTGTAAGAGCATTGTGTCAAGCCACCAGTCTGTGCAACTCAGACGACCACCTCCACCTCAAACAGACTGATGGTGATTTTATGAATTTAATATCCAGTCTTAGAAGCTGTACTTTTTGTTTGAGATTGCAGTAAGAATAGGAGCTGTGTTTTCCATTTACGGTTTTGCTATCTTGCAATCGAAGTGGAAAGTCTGAGCGGAATTAAGAACTCCGTAAAACAGGATCTCTTAACATCTCGGTTTAAGTCATTTTCTTAGAGAGAATTTGTTGAGGAAATTCTCTTATTTCTTTGGTAGACTGATTTCTTTTTCTGAGACGGTGGCTATGCCCTGCGATCTGATTCCCAGACATCTGTTCTGTCATCAGAGTCAGGCTAAGTCAATCACATGGGTATTTGATTTACACTGTGTTAAACCTTGTGATTGAAAGAATTTTTATTAGTGATGTCAAGATAATAAATTGCAGAGAGCTTTCGACAGTTCTTTGTAACAGTCAAGTAGCAGACTTTGGCCTTTCTAGCAGTGGAAAGGATTGTGAGCTCATCGTCAGGTCACAGCCATGTTTCCGTGTCCTGTGGCTGGGAGTAAGTGTACTGGGGCCATTAGAAAAGGCCTGTGGTTGAGTTTTGACTTAGAGCTGTTTTAAAAATGCCAGACAGACTGAACTCATGGGAGAGTTTGAGTGAGACCGGCTGTAATGTAAGTGAAATATACACGCAGGTTGGAGGCTTCTGCTTCAGTGGGAGAAACTGATGCAGGAAAGGAGAGAGCACAGAACACCAGGTAGACTGATGTACGCCTTAGACCAGTGGGTATCAGCCTGGGACCATTTCGAGTCCCCAGGGGACAGCTGGAGACACTTTTTATTGTTATAACTGGGAGGGGGTGGGTCGCTCTGCTGGCGTCTAGTAGGTAGAGGCCCGGATGCTGCTGCTGCTCTTGTTCAGTTGCTCGTTATGTCCAACTCTTTTGTGACCCCATGGACCACAGCACGCCAGGCTTCCCTCTCCTTTGGGGTAGGGGTGGGGCACTTTTCTGCCTACACAGAACCCAGAGCATTTTTCAGTGCCATTTTCGCTGAGCTAGAGACAGGAAAAGAAGGTTTGTAAAAAGGGTTTGAAATAATCCTCTTTTCAATGGTACAACTTCAGTGTTTTAGAAGCCGTTTTTCTTTTAGTTAGTGTGTTGTGACTTCACTAGAAGACATTTGGAGAATGTTGAAGGGAATTGTTTAAAGTGGCAATGACACATTCCAGTAGAAGAGAAACCAAGAGGAAAATGAGTAGCCGAGGAAACTCCAGATAAAGGGTTTGAAAACTTGAATGTGCAGCTAGTACTCACCTGGGGATAAGGGGAGATTCGGATTCCTGGGCCCCTGCAGCCTCGGTAAGTGGGTTAGGGTGGGGCTCTGGGGGTTGTATTTTTAATGCATCCTTTTGCTTCTCTGGTGGCGCAGATGATAAAGAATCTGCCTGCCAATGCAGGAAACCTGGGTTCGATCCCTGGGTTTAATTCTCCAGGGAGGATCTCCTGGAGAAGAGAAAGGCAACCCACTCCAATATTCTTGCCTGGAAAATTCCATGGACAGAGGAACCTGGTGGATTATAGTCCGCAAAGAGTTAGACACAATTGAGCAACTAACACAACACACTGCTGTGATACATTTAGCACAAAAGGTTCTTGGATCAAATGCTAAGAAACAAAATGTAAATAACTATTTTAAAATATGTACATATTTTAATAATTGAGTGTAAAATGAAACTATTGCATAATACTAATGTTAGAAGACAGAATAAAGAAGTATGTTAAGCATAGTAAGTTCTTGACATTTCAGTTACATTTTGGGGGATGTGATTTGTTTTTGGCATATTTGAATCCTTATTATATCAAGCCATATTTATATTCAAAGTATATAATGATTTTGACCCTTGATTGTTCTTGTTAAGACTGTCATCTTCCCTGTGTGATTAATTGTTGTGTTGATATAAATATGATTTTGGCTTACTAATGTTCAGTAAGAACTAATGACTCTTGGGAATGTCAGTGACTCTCTGAGTCCTTTGTAAATCAGATATAACCAAGCTATTATTATAGGCTTGTTTGGAAGCTAAGAGATAACATTTATGAATTTCTTTCTTAAGAAATATTTCTGTTGCAGTATAGGTTATTTACAATGTTGTGTTAATTTCTGCTGTACAGCAAAGTGACTCATATATATATTCTTTTTCAAAATCTTTTCAGTTCATATTCTTTTCCATTATGGTTTATCAAAGGACTGAGTACAGTTCCCTGTGTTGCAGCAGGACCTCATTGTTCATGCACAGTTTACATCTGGTGGTGGTAGTTTTAGTTGCTAAGTCATGTCTGACTCTTGCAACCCCATGGACTGTAGCCTGCCAGGCTCCTCTGTCCATGGGATTTCCCAGGAAAGAACACTAGAGTGGACTGCCATTTCTTTCTCCAGGGCATCTTCCTGACCCAGGGATTGAACCTGGGGCTCCTGCATTGCAGGTGGATTCTTTGCCTGCCGAACCACTGGGGAAGCCCATAGTTCGCATCTGCTGATACCAAACTTCCAGTCCTCTCTCCTAGCCCTGCTTCCCCTTGGCAACTGCAGATCTGTTCTTAATGCCTATGAGTCTGTTTTTGTTTCTTTGGTATATTTATTTATATCACATTTTAGAGTCCACATTTCAGTCATATCGTATGGTAGTTGTCTTTCTCTTTCTGACGTACTTCATTTAGTATGATAATCTCTAGGTCCATCCATGTTGATGCAAATGACATTATTTCCTTTTTAAAATTTATAAAAATTTATTTATTTTAATTTGAGGCTAATTACTTTACAATATTGTATTGGTTTTGCCATACATCAACATGAATCTGCCACAGGTATACACGTGTTCCCCATTCCGAACCCCCCTCCCACCTCCCTTCCTGTACCATCCCTCTGGGTCATCCCAGTGCACCAGCCCCAAACATCCTGTATCATGCATCGAACCTGGACTGGCGACTCGTTTCACATATGATATACATGTTTCAATGCCATTCTCCCAAATCATCCCACCCTCGCCCTCTCCCACAGAGTCCAAAATTCTGTTCTATACATCTGTGTTTCTTTTGCTCTCTCGTATACAGGGTTATCATTACCATTTTTCTAAATTCCATATATATGTGTTAGTATACTGTATTGATGTTTTACTTTCTGGCTTACTTCACTCTGTATAATAGGCTCCAGTTTCATCCACCTCATTAGAACTGATTCAAATGTATTCTTTTTAATGGCTGAGTAATACTCCATTGTGTATATGTACCACAGCTTTCTTATCCATTCGTCTGCTGATAGACATCTAGGTTGCTTCCATGTCCTGGCTATTATAAACAGTGCTGTGATGAACATTGGGGCACACGTGTCTCTTTCAGTTCTGGTTTCCTTGGTGTGTATGCCCAGCAGTGGGATTGCTGGGTCGTATGGCAGTTCTATTTCCAGTTTTTTAAAAATATAAATTTATTTCTTTTAATTGAAGGCTAATTACTTTACAATATTGTACTGGTTTTGCCATACAACATCATGAAAATGACATTATTTCGTTATTCTTTATGGCTGAGTAATATTCTGGTGTGTGTGTGTATGTGTAGGACATCCGTATCCATTCATCTGTTGATGGGCATTTAGATTGTTTCTAAATGGCTGTTATAAATAGTGCTGCTGTAAATATAGGAGTGCATGTAGCATTTGTGAATTTCTTAACATAGAGGAGTTGCTCAGTAAATGCTAACTTTACAAACAAATTGCTAGAGAATTTTTCTGGGACTTTCATTTTCAGAGTAGAAACTTAAGAGTTCAGAATTCCTATCCGAGTCCATAAGGCCTACCTTTGCTATGGTGTCACCCCTGATACCTCTCGTGCATAAAATGGTTTCCTTTCTGAAGTCCCATGGTTCTTCTTTTATTCTCTTATTTTATTGCAAAGAGGTTGTACCATTTATACACACACTCTTCCCAGATGGAAACTAGTGTCCCCAAGGCCATGACCCATCATATCAAGTACTTTATACTCCAGATAAGCCCCTGGCAAACTCTCTTTCCAAAGCACTTATTCAGTACATTTGTTGGTGGAAAGACTACAATTTAGACAATTATGACACCATCTTACAACTTCTTGGGTATTGTCTCTCACTTGTTTGGAAATTGAAAATGTTGCAATGACTTTTGTAAAAACAATTTGAGAATAGTTATTTACTTAGCTTTTTATGTTAATGATGTCACAATATCAAAAATTAGCTAGCGTAAATCTACTTTAACGAGGATGGTTTGTTATCTAGATGACATGTTCCACATGTAACATCCAAATGAACTATAACACTGAGTTGTTGGCAAGTGGTTGTGGTGAGCAGAAGCAGTCATTATACATTACTTGGTAAAATTCATATTCATATCTTGTCAGTTTATAGTGAGCCAGAGATTGAAAATAACAGTTGTTTCTGTTTTAGTAACTGCTTTTAAAAAATATCTCAAATCTTTTTATTTTCTTTAGTTTGACTGCTAGTAGTGTTTTTAATATGTGACCTTTCAAGAAGTAATGAAATGCATCAATGCAGCTTGGCAATGCATAACAGAGCATGCTTCTAGGATTATTTTTAATGATTAAAAGTCAAATTGAACTTAAAAAAAAAAAGACCTAAAATACAGATGAGCCAAGTAAACCCAGAAAGAAATCTGTGAATGAAATGTGGGTTCCTGGCCCTTTGTGTATTCTCTAAGTCTATTTTCTCCAGATTTCTTCTTTCTTGCTCATTTACCACAAAAGGGGAAAGGTGATGGGGATCTCAGATATGTTTTATTGTTTTGTTTTGTTTTTTTTTCTTTTTGTTTTTGGCCTGAGGTCCCTCCGAGTTTGTCCCATTGGTGTATTTTTTGCATTCTCTGTTCTCTTCCCTGGTGGTTTGAAAAATGTACTATAGTTGTCCATGGTTTTTGGTTGGGGAGGTACAGCCATCAGACCTGAGTTTTCTAGAGCCAGCTTTGATGGTGATCTGGGAAGGTGAATGTCGGAACATGAGAATGGCTGGAGATCTCAATGGGAGAGTGGGAAAGCTGGTGAGAGCGGAGGCGGCAAGGCTGGAGGGATGGAAAGGGAAGAATTCAGGTAGTGTAACCAGGAAGTAGAACAGTTAGAATTTGGAACAGCTCCTGAGAGTAATATGAGGGAAGGTGGAGGTGTGGATGCTGGTTGTTCCCAGTTTGGGCAACTCAGTGATGTCAGGGACCAGAAGTAGCTGAGTGAATCTGTAGACATGATGGGCCCCCAGACTGTCAGCTGTCACCCAGCATTGCTTGTCTTCTCTCCTTCATGACCCTTTAGCTTACCCCTTCTTGATTGGGAACCATGGCTAATGGCACCTTCAGCTTCCGTTGGGTGGCCTTGGGTGTTAGGTGCTTAGAAGTGACATCAGGGGCGTGTGGGCTCCACTGATATAAATATAGAGGTGAAAGAGAAGTATTAGTCTAGAGCTGTCCCAGTGCCTAATATGAAAGGCAGGATAAAAATGTTTGCTAAACTAAAATTACTCACTTCAGATTTCAAGAGCCATGGGAGAAGTTTAGTATTTACCGGCTAGCAACATCAGCCCCTCACTTAGTAATGCCTGATTCAGAGAACTTTCTTTTGTGGTACAGCATACTGAGGAGCTTCTACCAAGATAGAAAAAGAGAACAGTGCTTCCTAAACTATAATTACTTCAACGTTGCCATAAGTAAATATTTTAAATATACAAAAATGGCAACATCAGGAAATATGACTAAGAAGTCAAGATGTGACACACCCTCTTGCCCCCACCTTTGTGGTTGTTGAAAATTTCCACCAAGAATGATATATGCAAAGAAGGTTAAGGTCAGGCTGTGAAGTTTCATAGCAAAGCCAGCATTTTCATGGCCTTTAATTTTACAAAATTAAAATCCAACGATGTACCTTACAAATGGAAGTCCAGTATTTAAGTTAGGTAAGCTGTCATCGTAATTAGATACGACCCTTTACAGTGGCTTTCCTTTCTTAACTTCTGTACAGAAGTTTGGTATGGCAACAAGCAAAACAAAACAGAACAAGACACAAGTCTGCTCCTAACAGTGTTGCCTGCAGATACACAAACCTTGAATTTACTTGGTTTGTCTGAGAGAAAGAGGCATTTGGGAGGAGAAGGAAAAACTCTCATGAGTTGGACACAGTATTGAAAGACTTTTGTTACTATTACTTGATATGATTGTGTCATTTTATACAAAGTGTGTAGCACGATGCTAAGAGGATGAACTGGATTCTTCTGTATCTTGTCGTCCTTGACCCACGGCTTCTAAATATTACTGAACTTTCCAAGTGGCACAGTGGTAGAGAATCTGCCTGCCAATGCAGAAGTCACAGAAGACTTGGGTTCAATCCCTGGGAGGGGAAGATCCCCTAGAGAAAGGAATCGCAATGCACTTCAGTATTCTTGCGTGAAGAATCCCATGAACAGTGGAGCCTGGTGGGCTACAGTCCACGGGGTTGCAGAGTCAGACACGACTGAGCAGGCACGAACTTTAGTAATCCGTATCCTTTCTCTGGCAGTTATTCCCTAAATCATGAAACACTCTCATCACTTTCCTGCTGCAAAGTGAAGAGGTGCTCAGTGAGTTGGATATTTTAGCATTCATTGAAAAGCTCCATGGCAGATTGTGACATTCATATTGGAAACAGAGACATATAGAACAGTTCAGAGGGCCATGGGGACTAGCAGATAGGGGTGTTATTAAGAATGGCTGGGCATTGAGAAAGGTCAAGACTGATCCGTGGATTCTAAATTGTACTCCAAATCCATCCACCCCCCCTATTTTTTGCCACTAGTTAGTATATATTATCTTTCTTTCTTCTAAAATCACTTCACATTAGGATGGAATCTCACAGATACGCTGTCATGGAGCTCCTCAGTGAATACCATAGATTGTACTGTAGACTAATTACTCTCTTTCAAAATACCTAAAACTTCCGGTTGAGTGTACTGCTAATTTTGTTTAATCTTGGGACTGAAGTAAAGATGTTTAAAAATAAAATTGTCATAAAAATACTTCCCTATGTTCTTCACTGTTCATCCAAGTGAGGAGAAATAGGAGCAAACATGATATTTTGTGTTCTGCACTGTAGGAAGTGTTGTGAGAGATTCTCCAGAAAGTCTCAGGAATGCTCAGCATCTACTAATAGTTGTCAGAGATGTTGTTGTGGTTCAGTCGCTCAGTCGTGTCTGACTCTGCGCCATCCCGTGGACTGTGGCACGCCAGGCGCTTCTCTCCTCCAGTGTCTCATGGAGTTTGCTCAAGTTCATGTCCGTTGTGTTGGCTGACGCTGTCTAACCATCTTATTCTCTGCTGTCCTCTTCTCCTTTTGCCTTCAGTCTTTCCCAGCATCAAGGTCTTTCTTAGTCGGCTCTTCATATCAAGTGGTCAAAGTATTGGAGCTTCAGCAATGAACATTTAAGGTTGATTTCTTTTAAGATTGACTAGTTTGATCTCCCTGCAGTCCAAGGGACTCTCAAGAGTCTCGTCTAGCACCACAGTTTGAAACCATCAATTCTTTGGCACTCAGCTTTCTTTATGGTCCAACTCGTACATCCATACGTGACTATTGGAAAAACGACAGCTTTGACTATATAGACCTTTGTCAGCAGAGTGTTATCTCTGATTTTTAATACACTGTCTAGGTTTATCATAGCTTTTCTTCCAAGGAGCAAGTGTCTTCTAAGTTCATGGTTTCAGTCATTGTCCACAGTGATTTTGGAGCCCAATAAAATAAAATCTGTCACTGTTTCCTCTTTTTCCCCTTCTATTTCCCATAAAGTGATGGGACCAGATGCCATGATCTTTGTATTTTGAATGTTGAGTTTTAAGCCAGCTTTTTCACTCTCCTCTTTCACTTTCATCAAGAGGCTTTTTAGTTCCTCTTAACGTTCTGCCATTAGAGTGATATCTGCATATCTGAGGTTATTGCTATTTCTCCTCACAATCTTGATTCTAGCTTTTGCTTCATCCAGCCTGGCATTTCACATGATGTACTCTGCATATAAGTTAAATAAGCAGGGTAACAATATACAGCCTCGTCGTACTCCTTTCCCAGTTTTAAACAAGTCCATTGTTCCATGTCCAGTTCTAACTGTTGCGTCTTGACTTGCATACAGGTTTCTCAGGAGGCAGGTAAGGTGGTCTGGTATACCCGTCTCTTTAGGAGTTCTCCCACAGTTTGTTGTGATCCACACAGTCAGAGCTTCTAAATGTCAAAGAAAGAGACTCACACAAATGGAGCCGTGTCACCCACCATCAGGCAGTACACAGGAGATCCATGCTGATGGGAGTCCCTGCCAGAGGCACTTTGAAGAAAGGAAGAACTGGACTAATTCTGGAAGTGGAGATGTCTTGAGCTGGGTGTTGGAAAATTATTAGGACTAATCTAGAAAGTTGGTATTCAGTATGTTTTGACTGATTCTGAATTAGCAGAAGAAAGGGCATTGATGTGCAAGAAATAATGGGCAGAGGTTATAGTGACCTGAGGGAACTAAGGGTTTAGAAAGCATTTGAAGAGAATAATCCCATCTCCCTTGCCTTACTGGGGTGCCTTAGAGATGACGGGCATTTCACTGCTCTGTTTAATACATTTTAATTCCAGAGGAATGGAGAGGGAATAGAGCCGAGGGCACCTTGGGTCTTGCTCCCAGAACATCATTATGTTTGCGCTTTGCTCCAGCCTCATGACCTTTTAGGCATCAAAAGATTGGACTTCACAGCATCCTGCTTATGTGGCTTTTGAGTGAGACTTCATTTTCCATGGGGTGACCCTTCTGCTTTGGGAGGCAAAAGAATCTTCCTGCTTTGTACATTTATTGGGGCGGCCTCTGAGCCAATTCATCGAGCACCTCTTCACTTTGCAACAGGAAAGTGATGAAAGTATTTCATGATTTGGGGGATAAGTGCCAGCGAAAGAATCTGGATTACTGAAGTCTGTGCGTGTGTGCTCCGTCGGGTCTGACTTTTTGCGACCCCGTGGAACCACTAGACTCCTTGGGGGATTTTCCAGGCAAGTATACTGGAGTGGGTTGCCATTCCCTCCTTTAGGGGATCTTCCCGACGCAGGGAATGAACCCAAGCCTCCTGTATTGTAGGCGGATTCTTTATTGCTGAGCCACCTGGGCAGTTCAGCAAATAATTAATTAGAAATGAGGCAGCGTAGTGAGGACTGGAGAGATCCTTTGGTGTCAGACAGATACAGATAGAGGTTAAAGTCCTGAATCTGTCTCTCAGTTATTTAGCCCTTTGAGTACGTTATTTAGCCCCACTCAACTTCATTTCTTAATTTATTAAAAATAGGAAAAGCGAATATATGTATACATATAGCTGATTCTCAGTGCCACACAGCAGAAACTAACACAGCATTGTAAAGCAATCATACTCCAATTAAAAAAAAAGCAGCAAGATAATCGGAAGGTGTCAGCCACCTAGGATGGTTGTCGGGCTTAAAGAGGTAATTTGAAAGTTTAATACTGAAATAGTAGCTATTATTATTATTACATGTGGACATTGACACCCAGAGATAACCGGTGTTGTTTAGTAGTTCTTTTTAGTTCTTAAAGAGGTAATGGTTTATCACTGCATAGTCCTAAGCTAAGTGTTAGTTGCTCAGTCGTGTCCAGCTCTTTGCGACCCCATGGCCTGTAGCCCACCAGGCTTCTCTATCCTTGGAATTCTCCAGGCAAGAATACTGGAGTGGGTTGCTAGTCCCTGATAACTACATAGTTACTTCATTAACTGATTTCATAAAATAGGCCTTTCTGAGTCTCTTTCAGGGTACTTAAAAAGTTGATTGCTGTTGGTTAAAACAAATCCTTCCTAGATTATTAAGGCCTAGGTTGGAAGAAAGTGTTTGCTGAAAGATTCTAAAGTGTACACTTTTCACAGATTCCTACCTGGGAGAATCCAAATAACCAAATGTTTTCTTCATAGTCAGTCCTGTCCAACTGACCCCTCACGGTTTATGCCATGGCCTTGGATTAACAGACCTTGTTTAGGGTCACAGAATCCTAGGATAGGAAGGAAACAATGTTCTGTGCTTTGCTTCTGGGAGGGATCTTCAGAACTTAGTCTCCTTAGTCAGCAGTTCTTGCTTAGAGAAGCTCCAGGACCTTTTTGGGTGGGTGAGAGAGGTCTGCAGGGTCAAAACTATTTTTATAATAGTACTGGGTATCCATTCCTGCTCTCTCACAGGTGTAGTTTTTCAGAGCTGCATGATGTATGATGGTGTTGTATAGTGAACACCGCTCGAAAGTCTGTGTAAGTCAGTGAGCCAATTTTATTTTCCAGTGACCAGTGCATGGCGTTTCCCAGGTGGTGCTAGTGGTGAAGAATCTGCCTGTCAGTGCAGGAGACGCAAGAGACACGGGTTCGATCCCAGAGTCGGGAAGAACTGCCTGGAGTAGGAAATGGCAACCGACTCCAGTGCTCTTGCCTGGGAAACTCCATGGACAGAGGAGCCTGGGGGGCTACAGTCCAGGGGGTCGCAAAGAGCTGGACGCGACTGAGCGCCCAGGCAGGCATGCGCGTATAACTGGTGCATGATGTTATAAAACCACACATGGAAAAGGATCCATCCGAAGTGCAAGACAAACCAGTGGATTTTAATGGAACCGAGTACAAGGAGTTCATTGCTAGGTTTCAGATTCCACTTTGCTACCACCCTTTAAGAAACTAGCCCTTGGTGAGTTTTGGTGTAACACTAAAGTAGCTTTTCACCAGTAGCTGAAAATGAAGGCTAGATTTTCTCCCTCTGTTTCAACCAAACAGCCTATCACAGCAACTTGAATTCAGAGACACTTTTGAGAATTTAACTGTTTTCTGTGAACCCAGACATTAAAGAGATTTGTGGAATTGAAAATCAGTCTCACTCTTCTCACTAACTTTGTTTTTAAAAAATGTGGTTATTTTGCTGTTTTAGGTAAGATGTAGTGGGTACCTTGTTACTTAAGCGAAATGCATTAATGCAGATTTTAAAATTCAGTTTTCATTTTTAATATAATTAAAGGTAATCTATGTCATTAATAGTGCTTTGGGGTCCTCAGTATATTTTATGAGTGTAAAGAGGACTTGAGACCACAATCTTTGAGAACCCCTGGCCTCGTGTATTGTTTACTGGGGGTGTATTCTTGTCATGCATGTATACTGGTTGCCTATTTGAAAAAAGTATTCTGTGGCCAATATATTTTGGACCAAGATGCATGCTTTGTCCCCTCTTAGAGCTTTATCATACATATTAATACCCTAAAGTCAAGTGTGTTTCCCAAATTTTTTGCAACCTTTTTTTCCTGTTTTTTATTTTTAGGATAACGGAATGTCCCACAATGAACTCTTATCAGCTCATTAAACCACACTGACTAATTATCATATAGGTTGCCCTCTCACCATTTTTCAAAAATAAAAAGCAGTTTTTCTCAGGTACTTTTCTTAAAATTCATGCTTTATTTAGAGGAAGGCCCAAGGAAATTCACCACTTTATCTCCTTGCCTCTCTTTTTAAAAGGAAAACTACTCATACTTCCTTGTATTAAACTATTTTGCTTATCATCTTTGAAGCTGTTTGGAACTTCTGTTTCCAAACTCATATGTTTTGAAACTATTTTAAACACTTCTTTGTGTTAATTGGTAGCATCTGTTCCCTGTGTCCTAAGACAAAGTAATCTCCCCACACAAATTGTCCAAACTGCAGATCAAGTCCCAGCAGCCTGACAGTGAAGCTGTTACTACTGTTTGGTATTTTTAAATGGCAAAATATACCTTTGGTGATATGTCTCATGCCCCATTAGAGAACACAGGCGCTTTTTGTGACAGACTTGTAAATGGCAATGGGTTTTGTTGTATTTCTTTTTTATGACACTTTCCAGCTCTTTGGCTCCCATTGGTGGTGGGCACAATCCTAAGAGTTTTAACAAAAGAAAGCATTCCACAGTGGATGGGGGACATGCTGCTGGCTGCAACTACATGGCTGTTTTCCTCCTGGAAAATAAGAGTGATGGATTAGCCCGCAGCAGCCCTTTTCGACGGCAGTGACATTCTAAATTTGTGTTGAGGCAAACGTTCAGAGGTCACTTCTTTCTGTTACTGTATTTCACATGTCTGTGTCAGGGAGAGAATGGGAATGTCTTAATGTGTTACAGTAATTAAAGGGACAACAGCCTTTGGATTTTATACAGTTCAAGAGCTATCGTTTTTAATATTCTGGTCTTGCAAGTTCCTACTTAAAAACTTAATATTGTTGGCATCCTTAGTGACTTTATGTTGCCAACTCAAAATTGATTTTCCCTTATTATTTAAGAGATTCAAGCAGAATTTACTATGACTACCTTATTCAGTATCTTGTTCTTTTCCTTACCACTTTAGTAGTTTGAGAGAGAACTCTTTACATGTTCAAAGGGACCACATTCATTCTATAGGAATATTTTAGAGTGTTAGGAAACTGTACTGGAAATTCTTTGATAGTTAAATGAGCTAGTTAACCAGATTGAAATTAACCAGACTAAGGTTACTGTTCAGACAGCAAGAAGCTGCTTTTATCTCTTCTTTGACAGGTGAGTATAGATTGTAGTACAGTTGGGTTTCCCTGGTGGCTCAGATGGTAAAGAGTCTGCAAAGTGGGAGACCTGGGTTCAATCCCCGGGTTGGGAAGATCCCCTGGAGGA
Organism: Redunca redunca; assembly: GCA_006410935.1. NCBI lineage: Eukaryota > Metazoa > Chordata > Mammalia > Artiodactyla > Bovidae > Redunca > Redunca redunca. The sequence continues at coordinate 338,161 of SJYQ01096618.1, forward strand.
GGGCATGGCAACCCACTCCACCATTCTTGCCTGGAGAATCCCCACGGACAGAGGAGCCTGTAGGCTACAGGCCATGGGGTTGCAAAGAGTCGGACATGACTAAGCGACTAAGCGCGATGTAGTTGGGATAGCAAAGACTGAAGAATTGTCAAGCTATGTGGCAGCTTAAGAAATCTGATGAAAGTGCATATGGTCCATTGCTTGTATGAACTGTGTGATGCTAGCACTTTTTGCAGTAGAAAGTCAAATTTCAGGTTTCTACATTCACTGCAGAATAGGTTATTCTAGAGGAGTCTTGACATGTGGTCATTAAGAGCTGAAGCTCTGGATTCAGATGACCTGGGCTTGATTCTTGCCCAGTCACATATGTGTGATGTTGGGCAAGTGATATAGCTTCTCTGTGACTCAGCGTCTCCAACTGTAGTAAGTCATGTAAAATTTCTAGACAGTGCCTTGTGCATCATAACTGTATTAGTTATCTATTTCTGTGTAACAAATTACCCTAAAACTTGGTGGGTTAAAGTAGCAAAAAGTTTCTATCTCACAATTCCATGAGTAAGAATCAGGGCACACCTTAGATGGGTGTCTCTGGGTCAAGGCCTCTCTTAAGGTTACAGTCAAGCCATTAGCCCAGGCTAACGTGAAGGATCGGCTACAGTCTCATCTGAAGGGTGGAGGCAGGCTGTGTGTGCCTGGGATCTGCTTCCAAGTTCACCCACACAGATGCCAGCAGGCCACATGGGCCCCTGCACAGGATGGCTTCAACAGTCTGGCAGTTGGCTTCCCCCAGATTAAGTCATCCAGGAGAGAATGCAAGAGGGTACCCAAGATGGAAGCCATAGCCTTGTAGCCTCACCTTGGAAGTGACATTCCATTACCTCTGCCCCACTCTGTTTGCTGGAGTCTCTCACTATAGTCCACACTCAGGGGAGAGGATTATAATAAGAACATGAACAAGGGGTAGGGTAGCTGGGCACCATCTTCTAGGACGCTGCCTGTAACAGTAACTCATGCTTTCACGTGTATTTTCTATCCTATCTACATGTCGGTGAATTCCAAACACCCACATCCAGGTGTCTGCCTGATAGCTCGCTAGAAGTCTAATAGGCATCTTAAGCTTAACACGGAAAAGTGGCCCTTCCTGACACCCGCCTTTTCCAGTTTTTTCCATCTTGGTGAATGGCAACTCTATTGTTAGAGATGACTGGGTCAAAAATTTGCAAAGATCCTTTACTCTTTTCTTTCTCTTCTACCACTTGTTGCCTTGACCTTCACCGTGTGTCCAGAATCTCACCAGCTCTCACAGCCTCCTCTTCCAGTGTCATCACCTCGGTCCACGTATCGAGCGTCTCATCTGAATTTTTACAGTCGCCTAAGTGGACTCTGTGTTTTCAGCCTTGCCCCCTTTGAATCTGTTCTTCAGATAACAGATAGAAAGATCCCTTAAAACATAAGGCAGATCATTATCCCGCTCATTTCAAAATCCTCTACTGTCTTTCTATTTTAAGGTAAAAAGCCAAAGTCTTTACAGTGGCCTCCTAGGCCTTTTGTGATTGTTACATTATTCTTTTTGTGTGTTACTGCATAAAATGTTGTCAGCATGCATAATAGATACTATATTAATCTATTTCTGGGTAAAAACATCTTAATATGTTTAAGTTATCTAGAATTTATTTTTTACCCTCATTTCTCTTTTATTTTTTAAAAATTATTTATTTTAATTGGAGGGTAATTGCTTTACAACATTGTGATGATTTTTGCCATACATCAACATGAATCTGCCACAGATATACATGTGTCCTCCCATCCTGAACCCCCCTCCCATCTCCCTTCCCACGCCATCTCTCAGGTTGTCTCAGAGCACTGGCTTTGAGTGTCCTGCCTCATACTTTGAACTTGCACTGGTCATCTATTTTACATACGGTAATATACATGTTTCAATGCTATTCTCTCAAATCGTCCCACCCTCGCCTTCTCCCACGGAATCCAAACGTCTGTTCTTTACATCTGTGTCTCCTTTGCCGCCCTGCATGTAAGATTGTCGTTACCATCTTTCTGTTTTGTGAATGGTGTAAGGGAGTGATCTGACTTTTCTCAAATGGAAAGCTAGTCTCCCCAGCGCTATTGGTAGACAAGAACACTCGTTCCCCACCAAGGGGTTATTCCACCAGGAACCCATTACTCACCTTCTGTGCAATCTGTGTCTCATTGTTGGAATTTAGGATTAAAATGAATCTTAATGGATCATACAAGATAAAATTGTGTTTGTGGAAATTTAATTTGATATGGTGTACTCAATTGCATATAAAAACAACTTGAATTATCACTAGGAATTCATTATGGAGAGCCCGTACTTAGGTCCCTTTATTTGATAGATAAGGAACTAATTCTGCATAGGAGATTATGACTTAAATGTAAAAATAGACTAAGCTGCAAAACTCAGACCAAAAAAAAAAACCTCATGGCTTTTAGACCACTGCTTTTGAGTTATGTTGATATGCTATACTTTGTTGCTGCTGCTTATAACTATTCAGAAAATTATCACAATACGCTTATCAAATTTTAAAACACTACAAGGATATCATCTAGAGGGAAATCCCTGTTTCTGTAGCTAACTTTCAGTGCTCAGGCATATCAATGATTGCTCTAGGCCTCTGGTGTTCCTTTCGTCTTTCTGGACTTTTGGTCTTATCTCTATTTATAACTTCAACCGGCAAGCAAGAATGGGCAGGCAAAGGAGATTAAACTCAAGCCAGTTTGTTTTGTGGGTGATTAGCAGCACAGTATTCCTGCCTGGAGAATTCTAGGGACGGAGGAGCCTGGTGGACTGCTGTCTATGGGGTCACACAGAGTCGGACACAGCTGAAGCAACTTAGCAGCAGCAGCAGCACTGCTGAAAAGTTTTGCTGAAGGAGGAAAGTATATTACAATTCTTGCTTAAAAGGAGGTGTGTAGAATTTTCAGTGGTTTCTTTTGATATAAATGGTTTCATGCTTGTTGCACTATGTGTAATTGAGGGTCAGCTATAAAACACAAAATGAATCACTTCCAAGTTCTTCACATCTATAGAGATAAGAATGGAAAATCTTGTCACTCAGATGAGTCCTTTTGTCTTTTCTCTCCTCTGCAAATAGTCTAAACCTTACTTCTCTGAACACCTGGTTTTCGAAGCCAGAGATAGGGCCCTGAGCTAATAATGGAGACATATTTCCTCTCCCAGATCACTTGGCTCTGCTCGGTGACAAGAATATAATCCAGAAATGAATTTCTTTACGCAAAAATAAAACAGAGAACGAGAAAGAATACCGTGAGAAAATATTGTGCTTCTGGTAAACTTTTTAAACCAACACATTACGTTGTATTCAGTGACATTATTATGCCCATTAAGAGTCAGAGGGCATGAGTGATTAAACCCAGAGTCTAGTCAAGGCACAAATTAACTTGCTGTGTGACTTTAAGAGGCTCTTCACCCTCTCTGGGCCAGCAGCTTTATTTGCAGAAGAATCTTGGACTAGATGACAAAGACACTTCTAGTTCTAAAATACCAGTACATAAAGCTGGTAACAAGAGAATTGCAGCAGTTTATTTTTAGTAAAAGAAGATTGATACCAGCCAGTAACTCTCAGTGGGCTTGCTTAAATCCTCCTCTCTTCCAAATTCTGTTTTTACCAAAACGGTAAACTGAAGACAGTTTGTCATGCTTTGAACTTCCTGGCTCGTGTTGATTTGTATCAATATGTTACTGTTACACATTTGAGTGGGAGCTGAGTTACATTTCATGAAAACTGCTCAGAAAACTAATAAAATCGTTACAACCTCACTTTCAGTGGGTATTGATAGTATCAAGAAAAATAAAAGAGGCTTGGCCATTTTCAGGCATTTGCTCTTCCAGCTAGACTGAAAATATAATGGCCTTACACTCAACTCGCTTGTTTAAACATTAACCAAAGTGGCTTTCTCCTCCTCCTCCAAATGTTGAAGTGCCAACATGAATTTAACCAGCAGTCCACAGCCCCCACCCAGTCCTCTTAAAAAAACATTGAGTATTCTATAAAGTAATAGCTTCAGAAGGCTTTCAAGGAATTGATTATTCACACAGCAGCCTCGTGAGGTGCAGAAAGTATATGCTGTCTCTTACAGCTGGGTCAGGGCATGGTGAGCCCCTTGATTCAGGGCCTTTGGAGAGTCACAGAGGGTTTCCAGTTACAAGTGGGGTGCAGTCACCATAGTTAGAGAACGGGGTGACAGCCTTCCAATGGGCTTTCAGAATAGATGCAGAAGAGCTCAGAAAAGGCTCAGAAAGGGTGCAGACATCGTTTGAGGATGGTTTCCAGGCTCTCAAATGGCCATTGTCAAAGAACAAACAGTGGGGGGGAGGTTTGACTAAGCATCTGAAGAAGCTCGAACAGCACCCTGTGACCAGTGAGCCTTGGAAGCTCACAGCCCAGTGGAGAACTTTTCAGAGCGACTTGTCACACACAGTTCTAATGTGTGGGCTTTATCAGCTGCTCTGAGTGGGGGTTAAGAGGCATGCATATTTTACTCATTCATTACATATTCAGTGTGTGAAGTAAATGCCGCTTTCCAGCTTGGGTGGAGAAGGTTATTTATCAAGATAGACCAAGTCAGAACGAAAGCCCATCAATTACCTGTTTGGAGCACAAAATGGAAAATGTCCTCTCTCTCACACTTTGCCATTTCTGTTCAATTCTAGTAATCCTTCATTGAAAACTACTAATATTAGCTCCTTCAATTTGAGTCTTTCATGGGCAGAATTGGATGAATTTTAATTCAAAACATAACTTTCTCCACTTGCTGCCCTCGAGAACTACACGTCAGTATCTCTGTTTCAACATCATGAATTCTTCTTTAATTTCTTATTTCAGTTAGTAAACTTGAAATCTTGCAAGCACATCACCAGTGGTTTAAGTGTCCTAAGATGCAGCACCTATCTAGTAGGGGCCTTGTTATCTTTTTTTTCTCCCCCACCACCCTCCCCATCACTGGCATTTCAAAGTACCATATGGAGATCAGTTGTGTGATAGATTCGTCCTGGTAATTAACATGCTTGTTTGAGGTTATAAAATATACATCTGAAAAAGGCCAGGGATTTCCCCCTGAATATCAACGAACTGCTTGAAGTGGCATTTATTTTTCATTCTGACTTGGTGTTGTGTTTTGTTTTACTGCAGCAGTCTGGAGCAAAATGAAAGAGCTGATATCAAGGCCTCCCGAGTAGTGCTGCTACAGACCGTGAACAAGAGCGAAGGAGGAGACCTCAGCCTGCACGAACGATCCTGAAACGCAAATGGTCTTGGGTAAGTCGGCTTGGCATCCATCAGCTGTAAATTTCATCCATCATCATTGGTTTGGTGTCCCAGGACATCTTATTCAAGTTCTCTACAACCCAAGCAACAGGATGTTGAGGAAATGTTGATCAAGTACTGGAGAGCCGAAAGAACAATGAAAGTGACTTCTTAGCGCGTTCATTTCTGAAATTTGCAGAAGAGTAGGATTTGAGCGGAATGCATTAGTGGTTAGGAAAGACCAGAAAGAACTGAACTAAACACGTAGGCAACAAACTTCATCTTCCGTGTATTTCATTTCAGTGGAGAGAATATTGAGTTAATCACATGGGAGACAGTACATTCAGTCTAGTGGCACATTTGTTATCCTTTAAGTGACATATTTGGATGAGCAAGGTGAGAGGCACTGCGAGTTTCCAGAGCCTATTCAACAGGATCTATTGTGAACCTTTTAAAAGGAGTTTTATTTGTTTATTTATTTGGCTGCACTGGGTCTTAGTTGTGGCATGTGGGGTCCTTGTTGTGTCTTGCAGGGTCTTGCGTTGGCTCAGTAGTTGTAGCACATGGACTTAGTTGCTCCAGCGGTATGTGGGATCTTAGTCCTCTGACCAGAGATCAAGTCTGCATCCCCTGCATGGAAGGTGGATTCTTAACCACTGAGCCACCAGGGAAGTCCCTACTGTGAACGTTTTAACTAAACATGGTGTCCTGGAACGACAGTCTTGGTTTGGGGGTGGGTGGTGGGGGGATGCAGATGTGCCAAGCTATAAGTAAATAATAAATTCCAAACTCAACACCAAAATAATGTGGACTTCCAAGGAAGTTTTATCAGCCTGCTTCAATGTATTTCTTGGAAACAAAGGCTTCAGATGGAAGCCCAGTTCTGCTCACATATCTTGGTGACCTCGGACAACTTATCCACCCTCTTGGAATGAGTCACCTGTAAAAACACCACTGTCTTGACGGTGTCCAGGGTGGCTTGCAAATGTGAAATTCCATAGTTCACTCTAGTGAAGTTAATGAAATAATTATACCTTTTGACTCTTGCTTCTCTGAATTTATGGTGTGCCCTTGGCAAGTCATCATTGGCAGGGGGCTCACTGGACCAGCCGCTGTGAAGAAAAGGGTGCAGGCACCTGGGGTTGCTCCTTCCTTCTGTTTGGTGACACAGCCCTTTGGACAAGCAGGCTTTGCAATGTCTGGCTCATAATTTATTCCCTTGCAGCATTAAAGAAAACAGGGCGTAATGCTCTATGAATATAACATTAGAATAAACGAGATAGGTTGCTTTTGAATTCTTATCCTCTTTTTTCTCTTGGGGACCTAACTTCTTTCTCTGTGCTCGCTGTCGCTGTGTCATGGGTTTTCTGCCAGCCCTTTAACCCCGCAGAGCCCCAAACTTTGTTTCACGTTGAATGGAATTTATGATTTCTCTTTCTTACTCGGTATCCCTTATTCTGAAGCAGAGCTGTGAATGACACGTTAAATGATGTTCACATGTCACTCTTGTTAGCAGCTGGCTGGCTGTCAGCCTCAGAGTGGTGCATTATTTGGGTTTCATAACAGCATTTTTTTCTCTCTTACAAATGTTAAATTATGAAGTCAGGAAACCACACAAATGTGGCAGAATGAGAAAATGCAAACACAGTGTTATCTGGAGATGCCAGTTTTATGATTTTCCTGGTGACCGTCTCCTCCCTGCAGTCGACATATAAAGCCTCTCTGCCTGTTTGGCGGTGGCCTTGTAACGCCGTCTCCATCTTCTGTTATGCCTTGTGCTGCTGAACGGAGAGATTGGGTTAAAATGATTGCATGGGGCTGTCTCTTTCTATCGAAGTCCTTCCTGACCGCCAAGCCTGGCTCACACTCACAACGTCTGCCCTGAATCTTCAGGACGTAACGACTGGCTTCTCTTTATGAACTCCTGTACCAATGACCGCCTGCATCTTAAAAAAAAAAAAAAAATTAAAAAAATCCTTGGCTGTGCACCACTTTGTGCATTGTAGACTTGAGGACAGGAATCAGGTCATAGCCCAGTGGTTCTCAAAGGAGGTCCAAGCCCCAGCACCCCCTCCAGCAGAATCGCTGGGACATGTGTATTAAAGCTGCAGATTTAGCAACACTGGGCTCGATGAGTCACAATTTCTGAGGGTGCTGAGCCCAGGAAACTCCTCGCAGAGAGCTCTTCCGCACTGAGGTGTGCGAGTAACTCTCTGAGGCTACTTCTAAATCCTCCTCTTGGTCTCCTTGCCCGCAGCAGAGGGTCCAGATCCGAGCACATCTTAATGTGCCCAGGAAATACTTCCTTGTTGATCTGAGCAGTGTCAAACCATAAGGGTTACAATCGCTCTTCTATCTCCTGACCTTATCAGGATGTGGAGTCAGCGTATTCTCTGAACCCCTGAGAAACCCCTTTGTGTCTAAATGTGTGAAATGTTCCCCTAGGTCAGCGGCTCCTTTAGAAACCTTCTGGTTATGTCTCTTGCTGTGTTACCATTGACTCTCAACTGTTCCCTGGTAATGGCAGGAACCCTAACCCCATGTCTAGCAGAGCAGAAACATCAGCTGTGGGCGCAGGACTCGATGGAGCCGACAGCATGGGAGAAGGATGGGAGGATGGCGCGGTGCTGTGGTGACTTGGATGCTGTATCCTTGGCTCCCAGAGCCTCCTCTGCTGCCCGTGGCTGTTTGTTTTAATGCTGTTACTTTCAGCTGTTAGGCTCGCAGGTTGTCCATCTGGGTGGCAGGAGAGCGGTCCCATTGCTGGAAGGGAAAAAGCTGAGCTGCAGTGGACACACGTCAAAGCCCCACAGTGGTGGTGGCAGATTCAGGATCTGACTCTCACGTTGGCAGATGGCAATGGTGGCGCTTGGCCCTCTCCTGCCCTCTTCCACATCCAGCCCAGCCTTGGATGATCCAGAAGAGACGTGGTGTTTGCTTCTGGTGCGTCTCCCGAGGGGCTTTGCTGGAGGATCCACAACCGGCAGAGCACCTGATAGCTAGTTCAAGTCAGAAACTAAACCGAAGAACTTGCAGAAGCCTGGCCGGCCGCGGAGGGAACAAGTAGGGGAATCAGGAAGTGTATTAGCTGCCGGGATAACCACTACCCCAGGCACCACACACTTTCTGCAGCCTTTCTTCTGACTGTTGCTCTGTCTCAGTTTTTCTTAGCACAGTTGCGCCAAAGCGGAATTAAGCTTGTGTTAAAAGCACGTGGGAGCCTGGCAGTGGGAAAGCATCTTCTGCTGGGTCTCCACCTAACCTCATCTGCTGGGGGTTTGGTAAGCAGAGAGTGGACCAGAGTGGATGGGGCTTTTTCTCCGATTCTCAGCTAAGGAAAGGAAAGAAATGCATGGGTTTCCGAAGCGGTGTTAAGGGCAAAAGAAGCTTTTTAATATGTGCTTCATGGAGACCTGACTCGATGTTCCTCTGTGTGACTTCTTCGAGATATGTTACTGATATAAGCATCTTCAAGCCTTTGTTAAAGGCTTTAAGCGATAACCAGGGAGAAAATTAAAGAAATGATAAAGTGTGTGATTTTCACGAAATACTAGGTGCTGGCATTGCTGTTTGGGAGGTCTTTAGTGGTGCCTGGAATATTGCCTTTTAAGTAGCTGTCCACAGTTTGAAAAGAGAAAAAACTGCTTTTAAAAGAGATCTGTCTAGTTAGAAACTATGTCACTTGTGCTCTTTAGCATAAGGTAGCCTTGAGAATTGCAGGGGTTCCGAATGGCCACCTAGGCCCTGCTTCTGGAAGGCAGATGGAAGAAAAGAGCAAGCTTAGCACCCTCCTTGAAGACCATGGTCGGAGAGCTCTCTGAATACGTTCTAGTTCAGAGGAGTTGGTTACCTTCCGAGTCCCTGAGACGCTGGGCGGTAAAGCAACACCAAGCATGCCTTCAGTGAGATGTGTTACAGCTCGCTCTTCTCCTGATACCATCACAAGCTAATAATTACATCAGCCCTTCATAGCAGCTGTGTGGTTTGGTCTAACTGTGAGTGAAACCACACCAGTTCAGGAAACGCAGTGAATTGTCTTGTAATAGGCATCATCAAAGCCCACGTTGATTGCCGTGGAAGGTACCCATCCTTGGTGACAGTTTGAGATCTTTGAAGGGAGGTGTTTGCTCTGCCTCAAAAGAAGTTAGAATTAAAAGGCCTCGTTTGCACCCTGTCGGAGTGAAAACTGAAACTCAACCATGTTGGTTCCTGCACGCGTGCGCCCTGAAGGCTTCACTGCTTCGAGGCATCATTATCAGCTCCGCTCAAATGACTAACATTGTTCCCCTTTCTCCGCAGAGTTTAAGGTCACTGGCTTCTGACTTCCTCCCAGATGGCTCTGATTTGAATATTCCAAAGGTGTCTTCACCTTGAGTCTAAACCTGTACCTGTCACTCTCCTGTCTCCCTTTATGGGTTCCTCGTTTAGAGAAACAAGGTCACCAACCAGCTAGTCACTGAGGCTGGTCACCTCCTCCTCTTCCTGTATGTCATCTCTTGACCACATGCTGTAGTTTTGCCTCTTAAATAGATTACAGGCTATCCACTCTTCTTTCCTCACCCAAGTTCTCTTTCAGGCTGTTAGCATCACTTGCCTGGACCAGGGCAGCCACTTCCAAAGAGTATTCTGGCTTTTTTTTTTTTAAGGTTTATTTTACTTTTTAGCCGTGCTGGGTCTTTGTTGCTGTGCGTGGACTTTCTCCAGTTGCTGTGAGCAGGGGCCGCTCTCTAGTTGCCATGCCTGGACTTCTCAGTGCAGTGGCTTTTCTCGTGTTGCAGCACAAGCTCTAGGCACCCAGGCTTCGGTAGTTGCAGCGTGTGGACTCAGTAGTTGGGGTGGGTGGGCCTAGTCCCTCCATAGCACGTGGGATCTTCCCGGACCAGGGATTAAACTGATGTCCTTTGCATGGCAAGGCGGATTCTTAACCACTGGACCCCTGGGAGGCCCCCAAAGAGTATTCTTGCCTCCAGTCTTTCCTTTCTATATTCATCCTACTATTTTGAGAATTACCTTCTTAAAGAAAAGGATCTGATTGAATTACTCCTGAAAACCCTTGACAGTGTGTGGAAGTACAGAAGGCTGTTTCTAATACAATGTTAAGTGTAAAATTTGTAATTCAAAATTGCAAACACATATTGGTCACAAAGTCATGATGGGAATGGGTGCCTGTCAGCAAAGACTAGAAGTGAATAAAGCAAACAGGAAAGATGTTTGTAGCGTGAGAGTGATCAGTACTTCTTTCTTTAAAAATAGCTCTCTTGGTATTTTTCATAGTAATGAATGAATAGGATGAAATGCAAGGAAAAATTTAAAGCATTTTCATTAGCTTTTTCTTCCCTATGAGATAATGTGAATTTCGTCGCATGATATTTGAGACCCCCTCGGAACTCATTATCAGCTTAGTGTTTAAACCTCATCTGCCACCCCTTGCATCTCTCCACACACTTCTTTCTACTCTGAACATACTGTGTATTTTAATAATCATGCCTTTCTTCACGTTGATTCTTCGGCGTGAGATTCTGTTTCTCTACCCAGTGGACTCCTCTTTCATTGAGGCCAAATAGAAATGTCCCCTTTTCCTGCTCAATGTACTTCAATTCTTTGTTTACAAAGTTATCTCTGTGGGTGGCTCATGATGGTAGAGATTGGTTTATTTTAAACCTTGTATTCCAAGTATTAAGCCCATTCCGCCACATAAGTTAGCTCAGTACATATTTATGGAAGGTGAGAAGAAAGGAAAGAATTCATTTATGAATATACAAGTAATCCTTCAGGGGAGATGTAACATTTTTCAGATAAGCTCAGTGCTAATTACCTTGTTATAGAAATGATATAAAGGAAATGTTTTAGTTAAATAGTTTTTACAAAAGTTGTTGGATTCAGCATCAGACCATTTTCACTAAAGAAACAGGGGGGATCTTTGGTATTTGAAAATTCTAACATCAGGGAGGATCATGTCAGCTTCTCAGTAGCCATGTATCTGTTAAGTTACTAGAAATTGCTTATTTAAAAAAAAAAAAACTGTATTATGTCATGAAAAGTCGTATCGGCCAAATCATAAATACAAAGAAATAACACATCAGTGCTGGCAACGTACTATGAATAGGTGGTATTTTCTTCCTGAGGGAATTTAAAAAGCCAAGAGTGGATAGCAGGAAAGCATTGATGTAACATTTTCAATTCTGAAAGGCTATTCTGCTCTGGAAATATACTTGTTACTATTTTTTCATTTCTAAGAATTCTATTTGGTTAAAATATCAAAGGAGAAAAAATATCTTGGCTTAAATAGAGTGAAAAGTCATCTTCAAAATTAATTTGGCATCCTCAAAATTTCCTTTTCAAATGGGGGAGTAGGATCGCTTTTTTAGTGTCACGTGTTAAAAATGCCATTAAAAACATCATCCTTGGCACTTGTTTGCAAGGAATTCAGAATGGGATTTGTTGGAGATGAATGTGTGAGGCATGTTACACATCTTTTTAAAGAATATTTTGTCATCACGGTAAGAATGTTTAATACTGTATATTATTTTATAACATAATTTTTCCTATTAACGTTTTAGTTAGAGTCAGTAAGCTGGGAATAGAGAATTTCAATTTGAGGTTTGGCAGGTTTTTTTAAAAAAAGGAACCAAAATATTTTTATTAATATTGAATTAGTGATATAGCTGTCTACATAATTAACGAGTTCTTCAGCAAAATTGAGGTTTGCCAGTTGTTGTTGTTTTTTTTTTTTATACTATTCTTACCCAGCTTTCAGTTTTCTTGTGTATAAAATTATGCCAAAAGTTGAGCCATCATTAGATGAGCAGATTTTAAGAAATTGGCCAGTCAACAACATTGACTACTGATGAGATGCGTTAAATACCACATCACTTCTCAGCCTTGCATGTGAGTTGATCTTTGCTTGCCACAGTGAAGAACCTTTGCTGAATTTTCTTCTTTTCCTGTGCTGTGCATCACGTTCATGTGAAAGCCAGACCCTTTGGCTCTCTAGAAAATGCGTTAGGAAATAGACCAGGGCTTAGGTGGATGAATGCACAGTGTTAGTTATTCTCTGCTGCACTGTCCACAGGGTTGCGGCCTTGCCTGGTGACTGCTCCAGTTCATTTAGCAGGAAGTACTGACTGTCGAATTGCCCTTTTGTAAGAGCCAGTCCTCGAAAGCATCCTAACTACCTAGTGACAAAAACTCCAGCAGGCAATAGGCGACTGTAAGTTTCATTACAGCTTCGGATGTTACTTGGGGTAGCAGGTGCTTATCTTGAACTGCCCTCTGTAGACCATGTATGTGGGTCCGTGGGCTGGTCCTGTGGCTGTAGTCCCCGGAGATTGTTTACTGTTGGTGAGTGCACGCAGAGGAGTCTGCAAGCTAGAGTAGCCCAATCAGGAAGTCCTTTCCTGAGACTTTAAGGCTCTTAATGCAGAACAGGACACCTTGATGGATCTAAAGTTTTAAAACCCAGCCCTGAGAGAACTCATTACTGTCCTTAGAGGTTTTTTAAAATAGAAAATAATAAATTGCTATAATGCTGTTGGAAAACAATGTCACGCAGTGTAAGAGCATAGGTTCTTGAGGCAAAGTTCCCGAGTCTGACTACAAATCTGCCCCTAACTAGCCGTGTCATGTTCACCAAGTTACTTAACCTCCTTGGGTCTTGGTTCATCCATCCATGGACTAGGAGAAATTAAGCAGCACCTATCAGCTGTGAGAATGAAATGAAAAGTTAAAGCTGTAACAAAATGTTAGCTGTTATTATCCTGTCGGGCTTCCCTGGTGGCTCAGTGGTGCAGAATCTGCCTGCCAATGCAGGAGATGCGGGTTCGATCCCTGGGTGGGGAAGATCTTCTGGAGAAGGAAATGGTAACCCTCTTCAATATTCTTGCCTGGAGAGTTCCATGGACAGAGTGGCCTGGAGGGCTACAGTCCACGGGGTCACAAAGAGTTGGAGATGACTTAGTGACTAAACAACAATGTTATCATGTTCAGTTCAGTTCAGTCGCTCAGTCGTGTCCGATTCTTTGCGACCCCATGAATCGCAGCATGCCAGGCCTCCCTGTCCATCACCAACTCCCGGAGCTCACTCAGACTTGCGTCCATCGAGTCAGTGATGCCATCCAGCCATCTCATCCTCGGTCGTCCCCTTCTCCTCCTGCCCTCAATCCCTCCCAGCATCAAAGTCTTTTCCAATGAGTCAGCTCTTCGCATGAGGTGGCCAAAGTACTGGAGCTTCAGCCTTAGCATCATTCCTTCCAAAGAAATCCCAGGGCTGATCTCCTTCAGAATGGACTGGTTGGATCTCCTTGCAGTCCAAGAGACTCTCAAGAGTCTTCAACACCACAGTTCAAAAGCATCAATTCTTCAGCGCTTAGCCTTCTTCACAGTCCAACTCTCACATGCATACATGACCACCAGAAAAAACCATAGCCTTGACTAGACGGACCTTTGTTGGCAGTAATGTCTCTGCTTTTGAATATGCTGTCTAGGTTGGTCATAACTTTTCTTCCAAGGAGTAAGCATCTTTTCATTTCATGGCTGCAATACCATCTGCAGTGATTTTGGACCCCCCCCCCAAAATAAAGTCTGACACTGTTTCCACTGTTTCTCCATCTATTTCCCATGGAGTGATAGGACTGGATGCCATGATCTTCGTTTTCTGAATGTTGAATTTTAAGCCAACTTTTTCACTCTCCTCTTTTACTTTCATCAAGAGGCTTTTTAGTTCCTCTTCACTTTCTGCCATAAGGGTGGTGTCATCTGCATATCTGAGGTTATTGATATTTCTCCTGGCAATCTTGATTCCAGCTTGTGTTTCTTCTAGTCCAGCGTTTCTCATGATGTATTCTGCATAGAAGTTAAATAAGCAGGGTGACAATATACAGCCTTGACATACTGCTTTTCCTATTTGGAACCAGTCTGTCATGGTATTCAGTTGGACTGGTCCTCATTTGGTAATCATACTTTTCCAACCTTTGCCTTCCTTCAAACTGAGTTTATGAATTTACAGTCAGTTATGGAGGGGGAAACTTATGAGTGAGTTCAGTTAGGGAAGGTGAGGAAATGCTGTGAGAAAACAGAGAAGTGAGAGACTTGGTCTCCTTGCTGGCGGTGAGGATCTGGAGGAGGCGTTCTGAGCCCGACATGGAAACGAGCTTGGATCCCCAATGGCAGAGGTGAGAAGGGACGGGCATTGTGTGCTGGAGGAACCCCAGGGTCCAGGGTAAGGTGTGTGAGGTGGAATAATGAGACCTTGGGAGAAAAGAGGCTGATTTAATAATGATGATGATGATACTAATTAATATGAATTACTAACTGAATAGCCACCTTACACCAGCCTGTGCAATTGGTGCTTTGCATAAATTAGCTCTGATCGCAATTCCCTGCAACATAGGTATCCCCATTTTACAGATGAACATTTGAATTACTCTCATATTAAGGTCAGAATGTTTTCTGAAGTGGCGGAGAGCCATTAAAGGTTTGGGGATGGGAGAGGGTTGTGATCAGACTTAGCCAAGATTTACTTATCTGCTGTTAGACTCGAAGTTTCTCGAAATTAAAGACATGATTTACACCTCCCTGTGTTGCTTGTGAGCAATAGAACTAACCCTTTAAAATGGTGGATATTCCATAAATACTGGTTGAGTCTCTTTTAAAAGCTTCCTCAGCAAAACCTGGGAGACACATTTTGTACATTTTCCCTTTTAAGGAGAAAATTAATTTAAGAATACTTTATACATCAATTTCTTTGTGTCTGTACCTATTTCATCTCATCTGGTCCTCACACACACACACACACACACACAATTGAAAGACAATGGGTGTGACTTTTACATTCAAATGATACGTTATTATGAAGGATGTGGTTATTGGTGTTGAAGAGTATCACATGGGCTTGTAGGAATAAAGCTAGGATTCTAACCCTGGTCTCTCCCGACCCCCTGCCTGTACCCTGCCATCACCCCCTACCTCTTTCGAACACTTCTGATTTCCAATCTCCACTCGGGTGGTTTCTTCCACTGGTTTAAGGGCACTTGGCTTGCACTCTGCTGCTTTCAGAGAAACTAGAGCCCTCCAAGGACCTAATCTACTTGGTTGGAGTTGATGAGAAAGGGATTATTTTCAACTGTCTTCAGGACCAGCATCCTTTTTCAATGATACTGCTGGCAGGTGGCCATTTCTGGGAGGGCATCAAATTAGCCACTTGTGTAAGGGCCTTGTGCCCTGTGTTGGGCGGTTGTGTAGACAGAACTTGCTCTTCATAGTAAAATAGACTTTTAGAGTGAATACATTGCAGGAACGCTAAACGCTTTGCTTCTTCTACCTGATTGAAACCAAATTTATGATACTAAAAAACACTGAGTAATGGGCACAGAGTGGCGTTTGCTTCCAAATCCGTCTGAAACTTGCAGTGACATTTAGTGAAAGGGGAAGTTCAGTTCTGATCATCAAAGGTCATGGCTAGTGAACCTACAAGCGCATATTGTGCAAATTCAACCCAAATCCGTATTTATTAACTTGACAAATTTTGGAGTGCTTATCTGCTCTATGAAATTGAGTAAGAGCCTGCCAAAGATCAGATCTGCTTAATGCATTTAAATCAGGACTTCTGAATGCTTGGCTCCCGTGCTGGTGCCAATGTTCAGAGGCTTAGCTCAGCTGCAGCTGTCCCCCACTTTGCAGGAGTGGACATTTCTCCATTTCCTGGTGAGCATCCCCACTGGCCTCATCCTTTCCTTTGCTTGTCCTACCCTCATCCAATTGAGAGAGTCAGGGAACCAACAGCATTGTCTCCTGGGAACCCAGCCATCAATCCAGCATGTGTCCTGAATTTTATGTTTAAATATACTATATATATATATATATATATATATATATATA